>LPNX010595081.1:945723-994121 GCA_001517045.1 Pseudotsuga menziesii | reverse complement strand
GGCTGAGGGCATTTATTGCTGGAGAAAACGTGGGTAAAGAGGCAAGCAATTCCTCCATCTTCCCCACGACTCCATTCTCCCCATGGTCGGTGGTTTTCACGTCCTATTTCTTACTCTCACGGCTGGTTTGTTGCTCCTCACGCAGAGGTCTGTTCGTCCTCTAGATGGCCTATTGATTCGTACGCAGGGGTGAGGCTGTTTTCCCTCACGCGCAGGCTGAAATCCTCACGCAGGGATCGGGTATGTTTTCCCATGTATTTTTGTTGTTGGGTGCAAGCTTTTCCCTCACGCACAGACCGTTGAGGTCGATTTCCCATGTGAGAGCTGTGCTCACTGTTTTTGTTTTGGGACCGTTGTCTTCCCTGTGCCTTGTGGGCTGTGGTGTCCAATTGCATTTTGGGCCACTGTGGATTCATAGCAAGCCATTTCCTGTCATCAGTGATGTCCCTGCTGGGAGTTGGTTTCTCCTTGGTTTTGGGACTGTGATTGGTTGCCATCACTCATTGTGAGTTTGGGTTGTTGAACTGCCCTGGTTTTGGTTGTTGTGGATGCAATCATCTTTTGGGTGTTGTGGCTGAGTTGTTTTGGCCACGTTAGGGCCAAGAACAACTCAGCAGTGTGGTTGGAATTGAGCTGTGACTCACCCTTGGCTTGAGATCTGTCCCTGGTTGTTTTTCCTTCTTCACAAGAGCTGTGAGGGGATTGTTGCTGCGTGTATGCATTGGTTGGCCTTTGGGATGCTACGGTTTGGTTGATTTGTGGACCGCCTGATAAACCCAATGGTGCTTGCCTATTGTTTTGTGTCCCCTTGGCTATGTGTAAGCCTGCAATTGGCCCTTATCCTTGGAGGAATCATGCCCAGCTCGGGGGTGGTAGCATTGCTGAGAGATTGATGAGCAAGCTGGCCTATGGTTGGGTGGAACGTTGCAGCAACGTAACTGGTTGTGGGTGAATTCTTCATCCAAGATAAGTGCGGCTGTTATTTCATCTCTGAAATTAATCTACTGTTTCATGAATTATAAGGAACATGCTTATGCTGGAAATGTATGCGTGTTGCTTCTGCTGAATGTTGATTCATTCTGCATCTGTGTATGCTTGTAAGTTTTAATTCCAGCGTTGATTAATCCCTATTTATGTTCATGGGGCTGTCTGCCCGGCTGTGTTTGATGTGTTGGTCGTGTCCTCTTCGCCGGTCGGAGGCATGGGGACGTGACAGTATGGTATCAGAGCTCCAGGTTGCAACAGTGGGCCTCTATGGGCCAAGAAAGAGCCGCTGATAGAGGGCAGAATTACCCTCTATGTCGAGCAGAACAGCAGTGAGCCAACGAATTCAGAAAAACCGTCTAAGTGTTGAGCGGTCGGACCATTGGAGGAAGTGGAATTCCGCTGTTGCGGAAGGATTGGTGAAGTCTCCTGTCTGTCGTTGCGGACGGTGAAGCAATTCCGCACCCGCAGTGAAAGTCATCCGACCGCCGATGGCACAGAAAGGTTTAAAATTTGTCTAAGTGTTGGGGAAATCGGAGGGGAAAGTGACCCGTCAGCCGCCGTTGCGGAAGTGAAATCATTAAGACTTCCGATCCAAAAGTCAGCCGACGTCCGATGTGAAAGTCCGCCAATGTCTGACGTAAGTTCCAAATTGGAAGGATTCGGACTTTGGCGAGCCGCCGTTGCGGAAGCCAAAGCCATTTGGCTTTCGATGTGGAATGACAGCCGATGCCGAGAGCCGCCGTTGCGGAAGGGTTGAACTTCCAAGAGCCGCCATTGCGGCTGCCTAAATGACTAAACCACCCGAAGCACGAAGGCTTCCGACAGCCGATTTGGAAGGCATCCGATTGCCGAAGTGGAAAGACATCCGACAGCCGATGTCGATGACAGTCAAAGTTAAGTTCGCCAATCGGAAGGGAGAATGTTTCGGGAGCCTATTCGGTGGAAGGGAGAATGTTTCGGGAGCCGATTCGGCAGAAGGGAGAATGGTCCGGGAGCTGATTCGGCAGAAGGGAGAATGGTCTGGGAGCCGATTCAGTGGAAGACAAAGTCATCCGACTTCCGATGTGGAAAGTCATCCGACTTCCGACGTGAAGGAAAGGAAAATTTTGAGTTTTCCATGAGATTTCTCAGCCGATTTTAACTGTTTTCCAGTGGGATTTTTTACTGTTTCTCAGGGAATTTCAGGGCTGAAAATGAGAAAATTGGCGGCGATCTAATGCGCCAGATTGCGCGAAAACTGATAATTTACAAAAAAGATTCTATGCGCAAGCCCCCTTGACCCCCGTCGTCCCTTGAGACAGACATTCTTGTGAAAGGAAGATTCTATGTTTTGGGAAAGTTAGTAGAATCCAGAATTCATAAAAGACGAAGGGTGCCATGGAAGTGAGGTGGCTGAAGTTAGCATTCCAAACCAAAATGCAGTGGTGTATAAAATGCCAAGATTGGTGAAAGTCTTCATTCTTAGAAGGGGTGTGGTTTTCACACCCGATGTCGGAATGACGCGTGTGAATAGGCGTTGGAAACCTTATCTAGTGGGGAACAAGGATAAGTCACCAGAATCTAAGCATGGAGCAGCAAAGTGCTAATTAATGCCGCTGTTATCAAATAGAAAAATCTGGACAATTGCATGCCCAGGGGCAGCAAGGACTATGAAGTCAACCAGCTGCTATGTGGAAAAGGAATCCCATGAGAATATGAGGGATTTGAAAAGGGAAGTTTTCCTTAAAACCCTATCTTGCTGAATTTAACTACATTTCCTAAGTTTATGCTTGAAATGCATGAGGATATGTATTGCATGCATAGGATATTGCATGATTGGCAAGAATATTGGGAAATATATATATGTATAATGAACCACTAATGATAATCATTGTTTTGATGTTGGCATTAGTGGAAAAACCAACGATGACATGGACCTAGCTAAATATGTTGCTGATGCTGATGGATGTGACCAACAACCCTCTGGAGAAGGGATAAGGCAACGAGTCCATAACAAAAAGTTGGTGTGCAAATTCTGTAATCTCCGCAAGGACCAACCAAATTGGTCATGGAAAGGGTGTAAGAGACCTCATACCATGTGAATATTGGAATGTAGAAAGGTGTCATGCATATACATGTTGATGATATTGATTATAGTAATGCACCCTATATGAAGTGAACATGGTATATTGAATGCAAGATAGCATGAATGGATAGGCATTGGGAAGATTTTATGAACCTTGTAGTTATGCAATGGGTGTATGCCTATGAAGGGTGTGAATGACTGATTGCATAAGTGTAGGTGCAATGTTGTGATGTATGGCATGAATGCATTGAGATGAATGCATGTGACATCATGAGTGACTAACAGCTGAAATGATGAATTAATGATAATTCTGGAACTGTTTCGAAGGTTGTTATGAATGAAGGATAGTCATGATCAATTGGCTGCCAGAGATGCTCTATTGAAGAGCAAGGTGGTACAAATGATACGCCTGTGAAGTAAGGGGTATCTAAACATTTCATTTAATTGCATGAATGATGTGACTATACCTTGCAATGTTAATATGATAATGATTGCATGAAGTAAATGAGTTTTGGTATATATTGATGTGACTAACAACGGGAAGTATTTGAATTTTATAAATTCCGAGAATGCTTCAGTGATGGTTGTAGCAATGACAAGGTTATATGCCTCCAGACTTACCAAGTGTTTGGTTGTTTGAAGCTTATGTTTCAGGTAGATTACTTCGAGCATGGCATTGAGAGGTAAGACCCTGACCAATGCCAGAATCTACCATGTGAAGGAGCTTGTTGAAGTTGAATTGTGAATTTCAAATTTAAGAAATTGCTGACAACTATTAGTCACTACTGGCTTGCATAAGCTTGTGTTTGGATGTTGAAGCTTATGTTTCAGGTAGATTATTTTAAGCATGGAATTGAGAGGTAAGATCTTGACCAATGCTAGAGTCTACCACATGATATGCACAATAGGTTGTTAAAATTCGAATTGTGAATTTCGGATTTGAGGAATTCCTGACAACCATTAGCCACTATTGGCTTGCATAAGATTGTGTTTGGTTGATTGAAATTCATGTTTCAGGTAGATTATTTCGAGAACGGAATTGAGAGGTAAGATCCTGACCAATGCCAGAATCTACCATTTATGAGGAGAAGTCTCATGGTTGTGAAAGTAGTTGGCATGCATGATGAGTTGTTAAATTTGAACTGTGAATTTCGGATTTAAGAAAGTGCTAACGACTACTAATCATTGTTGGCTTGTGTGAGATTGTGTCAGGAGGGACACATGGTAAGTGGGTATTCATGTTATGATAGTAAGCATAAAATTATAATGGGCATAGTAATGCTGCTTACAAGAGACCCACAATTGAGCAAGTCAATTTCTGTAGTAGATAGAATCGCAAATTCTCATAGAATTTGATTTCTAATGTCATTGCTTGGTTATGGAACGATCAATTTGGATTGTAGCATCAGGTAATGATTGACTGTTTGGCTATTTGATGAATGTGTTAGGGGTACACACTGCAGGAAGACCATGTGTGATGGCCTGCAGAAGCCAAAATTCATGGGAAGGTTTTCCCTTATCTCGGAAATGGGTTTCAGGTGAAACGCCATTGGACATTTTGAAAATGTCTCATATGCACTGCATGTTTGGTAGTAACATGAGTGAGATGGCATGGATTATGTCGGTAAGACATGTGTGGATACGGACTGTGTCGGGGGCTTGGTTTGCGTGTGAAACCGGGTTTGTTGGAAACCACACAGACAGAGCTAGAGGGCTGGCTTTCTTCTCCACAACCCTGGGGTAGCACTGGAAGGGAATGCAGGGCCTGAGGGACTGTGTAGCAGAGAAGGGACTTATTCCTTGTGCTGGGTGTGTGTGGGTGTCTTAGAAGTCAGGCTAGTTCTGGTGTAGGTATTCCTATCTCGACGATGAGCTCACCAGCTTAGCATTAGCCTTTCCCAACTCCTCGATGGTGCCTAACAGACACAAAGGCATACTGCGATGGCAAATGGATAAGTGTTCTGTGACCNGTAATTAACTAACTGATTTTGATATCTATATTATGCTTGGTCTGATAGAATTTCAATGGTGCATTCCACAGGTGAGAAAAGTGAAACCAGGTGGTGCGCGTTGATTATGGTAGCAAATCAAAAGTTGTTGGACTTGGCTGGAAGTCTCCTTCAAGTGATTGCCAAGACCCAAGAGAATCTTGGGGAGATGCTCAAGATACAGAGAAGGAAAAATGAGATGAACCACCAGATGTTGCAAGACTCTATTGGTTTGCAAAGGGAGGTGAAAAGCCTTCTGGGAGCAATCGGAAAAGGAAAGGAAGGTGGATCAGCAATGGGAAAATTGTCCAAGCGACCCGATAAGAAATGGTCCTGGCATGAAGACTCAAAGGAAATTGAGCAGGTAAAGATGAAGCAGTCAGTGAGATGCTGGAGATGCGGAGGACATCATTTACGCTGGGACTGTCTGATGAGGGAACATGATGAAGGCAATAGCCGCAAAGTTCCTAGACTTCAGGATCAGCTGGAAGCTATGAACCAGCAGGGGAAGTCCATGGAAGCCGAAGGGCTTGATCTTGAACGTTCAAAGTAAATGATTGAACATGGGACAGATCTGCAAATNCTTGCTATGAATATGCATGTCAAATTATTAAATTCCATATGTAGAGCATGTTTTGGTTTTGTTTCCATGACGACCGATTGCTTGAGTATGAATAGGGCCTACATGGCTCACACTGGAAGAGAATGCGCGCTTTTCCGANTTTGATGTGCAATTGTATATGTATTGTATATATGTAATGGAACACCGAGGACGATGTTATTCCAAGGGGGAGGGGAATGTAATGTCCCCGGTTTCGACCTTGTTTGCATGATGTATATATTGTAATTAATCGTGGTGAGGAGCTCAAGACAAAATCCCCATCATCGATTTGTGTGTGTATGTTTTGGCAATAGGTNGACGCACTCCTGGTGTCTCAATACTTGATAGTGAATGATATGAAATGTGATTACAGTTTTGAAGCAATGACGCTGATGAGTTTGCTTGTATTGCTTGTGTTGCTTGTATTGACAGGCTAAAGGTAAAGGTAAATGGTTGATATAAGTGTATGTTGGTATAAGTGCATGTCGATATAAGTGTACGTTGATATAAGTTTATGGTTGGTATAAGTGTTTGTGTCATTGTTGACATAAGTGTATGATGGGANGGATGTCAAACCTTAGTTATGGGAAAAACCCATGTTTCACCACCTTTGTTGTTTGTCACCTTTTGTCTCATCCAACCTTGTCAACCTCTTTAATGCTTCAGCTAGTGGTTGGGGAGTTATGGTTGAGTGGATGAGGGAATTTATTGCTGGAGAAAACGTGGGTAAANTCCATAGTAGATCCTAGACCTGGAAATGGTCATGATAAAGTTCCAAGCCCAGTTGACATGGTTGTGTACTGGCTGGACATTGATTATTTGATGTTGTGGGGCAGCCGGCGTGCTGACCTAACATCTAAGTCCATAGGCGATCCCAAGGCTTGCAAAGCGAAGCAGGATCCTGTGGACGAACGAGGAAACACATAATACAGATAAGTATTGGATTGTTTTGCTTATGAATATACGTGTGTATATGATTTGGTTATGATGTTTTAAGCTCTTGTCCTAGAGGTAAAACTGATGAAAATAAACTAAACATGTGAATCTATTCAATGTTTGGATATAGGTGCCGCTGGAAGCGAGGACTATGAGAGCATCCTAGAGATGCANGAGGAAAGCAATTCCTCCATCTTCCCCACGACTCCATTCTCCCCATGGTCGGTGGTTTTCATGTCCTGTTGCTTACTCTCACGGCTGGTCTGTTGCTCCTCACACAGAGGTCTGTTCGTCCTCCAGATGGCCTGTTGATTCGTGCGCAGGGGTGAGGCTGTATTCCCTCACGCGCAGGCTGAAATCCTCACGCAGGGATCGGGTATGTTTTCCCATGTATTTTTGTTGTTGGGTGCAATATTTTCCCTCACGCACAGACCGTTGAGGTCGATTTACCATGTGAGAGCCGTGCTCACTGTTTTTTTTTTGGGACCGTTGTCTTCCCCGTGCCTTGTGGGCTGTGGTGTCCAATTGCATTTTGGGCCACTGTGGATTCATAGCAAGCCGTTTCCTGTCATCAGTGATGTCCCTGCTGGGAGCTGGCTTCTCCTTGGTTTTGGGACTGTGATTGGTTGCCATCACTCATTGTGAGTTGGGTTGTTGAACTGCCCTGGTTTCGGTTGCTGTGGATGCAATCATCTTTTGGGTGTTGTGGCTGAGTTGTTTTGGCCACGTTAGGGCCAAGAACAACTCAGCAGTGTGGTTGGAATTGAGCTGTGACTCACCCTTGGCTTGGGATCTATCCCTGGTTGTTTTGCCTTCTTCACAAGAGCTGTGAGGGGATTGTTGCTGCATGTATGCAGTGGTTGGCCTTTGGGCTGCTACGGTTTGGCTGATTTGTGGACCACCTAATAAACCCAATGGTGCTTTCCTGTTGTTTTGTGTCCCCTTGGCTATGTGTAAGCCTGCAATTGGCCCTTATCCTTGGAGGAATCATGCCCAACTCGGGGGTGGCAGCATTGCTGAGAGATTGATGAGCAAGTTGGCCTATGGTTGGGTGGAACGTTGCAGCGACGTAGCTGGTTGCGAGTGAATTCTTCATCCAAGATAAGTGCGGCTGTTATTTCATCTCTGAAATTAATCTACTGTTTCATGAATTATAAGGAACATGCTTATGCTGGAAATGTATGTGTGTTGCTTCCGCTGAATGTTGATTCATTCTGCATCTGTGTATGCTTGTAAGTTTTAATTCCAGCGTTGATTAATCCCTGTTTATGTTCATGGGGCTGTCTGCCCGGCTGTGTTTGATGTGTTGGTCGCGTCCTCTTCGCCGGTCGGAGGCATGGGGATGTGACAATAATCAACCTCATCCTCATCCTCAACCTCATCATCGTCAATGATATAATCATCATCATCATCATTATCATCATGTTCATACTCATTAGAATAATAGCAAACGTCATCATCATGTTCATCCTAGCACCGACGGTTTTTCGTGACAAAAATGTTCACATGTACTAGTATAGATGAGAACGATGACATAAATGATATGGAGAGATATTATAGGAACTATTTTCATCATGTACTATATTCGTTTATGTGTGCATTAACACATGTAATCCATAATTTGTAGCTACCCACTCTATGATATATTAAATAATCCTAATTATTTAAAAAAAATGGTTTCTATTTTAGAAGACATTTTAAAAATAATAATAACTCAAAAGCAATTTTCCAAATTTTCATGATTTAAAGACTTGTAATAAATAAATTGTATTATACAATGAATTCCATCTAACCTTATTACTTATGCATGTCTCAACTCTTCTTGATAGTGGACTTTATTAAGCATCCTCTATGTGTCAAACTTCGAAATGGTCACCATATTACACTCATATTACAATTTCTTTTCAAGAAAGGTTCTATTGACGATGATGATGTTCTCTATGATGACGATGATGCCCATAAAGACAATGATCATGATAATCCTACTGACTACAACGACAACGATAATTTCACTATCATCATCATCATCATCATCATTATCATCACTGACGACGATGATGATGATGTCGATGGTGTTGTTTATGACAATGATGACGTTGACGACAATGACGATGGTGATGATCACTGACCATGAAAATGAAAATGCTTATGATGATGTTGATGTTCTTGATGATGATGATGATGATAATGATGACAATGATTATCATGATGATGATGATGATCAAGATGGTGGTGATGGTGAGTATTATGACTATCAAGATGGTGGTGATGGTGATGATGATGATGATCATAAGTACTGATGTCATCAGTTTTTGCTACCTTGCCTCAGTGTTTCTGGAATAAGTCCCTGGCTTTATCCTTTCCCAAAGGGGTATAGTGGACTTATTGGATTCAATGAAAGGTAATAAATCACATCACATTAAAAAATTAAACATTAAAATAATAAAAAACATTAAAGTAATAATAAACATTAAAAATAATAAATTTAAATAATAAACAAAACAAAAAAAATAAACATAAAAAACAACAAACAAAACAAAAAAAATAAACATAAAAAACAACAAACAAAACAAAAAAAATAAACATAAAAAACAACAAACAAAACAAAAAAAATAAACATAAAAAACAACAAACAAAACAAAAAAAATAAACATAAAAAACAACAAACAATTAAAACTATCAATCTCCCCCCCTGTCATGACAATGAAATTTTACATCTTTCACTTACCTCACCCACGAACTACGACCGAGGTCGCAAAGGAGTTTCCAAGGTTGCAGAGGAGGTTTTCCAGTTACCTCACCCATGAACTAGGCCCGAGGTCGCAGAGGCATTTCCAAGGTTGTAGAGGAGGTTTTCCAATTACCTCACCCACGAACTAGGCCCGAGGTCGCAGAGGAGTTTCCAAGGTTGCAGAGGAGGTTTTCCAATTACCTCACCCTGTATCTTCGTCGGATGGGTGATTGAATGTGGTTAAAATTACTAGTAAGAATTGCAGTTTCAGTTTATTTTTCAATTTTGCAGTCAAAATTTCTTACTACAGGATAAATGCAACATTTTAAAATGACCCAAATTTTTGAAATCGTGAATTGAATACTCGAAATAGCATTTTCATCGCATTTTCAGGAATTCCTTCTCCGTTAGATTCCGACAGGTAGGGGTCGATTTGGTTAACGCGTATACTTCTCCCCTCTTTCACCCACATTGTCAGTAACTTCAGAATCCACCAGGTAGAAACGGGAATACTGACAGGTGGGATTTTTGTCGCCATTGTTTCCCTGATGGCATCTAGGGCTAACAATGACCCGTTGGATCTCCTACCGCAACAACCAGAAGAACCGTTGATGTTACCACTAGCAGTAAGACCCCTTGATCTGGGGCTTTGAGGAATCCCTATTTCTCTTTTTTCTCAAAGTTTTCCTGAAGAAAGAGGGTCTACACTATCTGTAGATGCCACAATCATTCAGACAGAACCCTTTTTAAACCCTCTTTAGAACCCTACTTCTTCTACGGAACAATTTTTGTACAACGATTTGGAGTTGTTGGAATTGAGATGGCTGGGATCTCATCCAACTCCACCTGCCCTACCTCCCTTATCATCCCCAGAAGAAGGGCACATTGTTATCCCAGAGGGTTACATTGCTTATTTTTTGCGGATGAAGGATTTTCGAGGGATACCACTTGATTTAGGATTTGACAGAATCAACAAAGAGCCACAATAGGAAATTCAAGCCAACAGTAGGGGTTTATCAAAGATCCCTAGCAAAAAATGGAAGAACAATTACCTCTCCTCAACCAGTGGGCCTCTTAATATCATCTTTGGTTTCAACTTGTCGATAGAGGATGTTGGGCCTATGGTAGACTCTGCTCTGGTGGGAAAAATCCATGGGCGAAACCCTAGCTCGAAGGACATGGAAATTTACGTCAGGAAGAATTGGTCAAGCCCTCTCAACTATGAACCAGAAACAGATGCCCTTACAAAGGGGTGGTTTGGATTTAGAATTAATTGTGCAAGTGATGTTGAAAAAATTATTGCGAAATAGTGGAGATATGGAGTTGTTCCTATTCTGTTAAAAAAATGGGCTCCTATCTTTGATGTGGATAGTGAGAGACTGGACACTATGTTGGTGTGGGTGAGTCTTCCGGGACTCCCCTAGGTATTTTGGAATCCACACTCACTTCGCAATTTAGAGAGTGCTCTTGGAGTATTTATGTAGGTTCATCTTTCTTTTCTAAATACAAGAAGGAAAATTGTAGCACGAATACTTGTCTCTTTAAACATTCAAATAGATCTCCTAGAACATATTAATCTTATTTGGGGTGACTCTGTTAGGAAGCAACTTCTGGAAGATGAAGGGATCCCTTTCAGATGTCACCATTGCCATGGACCATGACATATAGCAAAACATTGTCACGTCAAAATCCCCAACACAAAAAATATGTCTCCCAAGGAAGGCTGCAACTCTGAGGACTGAACAGATCCCATAAGGGATGCATGAAGAAGCTCCTCCTTTCCAGGCTATTGATCGGCAACAGTCTCACAACTTCAACACAAGTTTCTCTGTCACTTTCCTTTTCAATAGATTAAAACTCCTATCATCTGTTACAGTCCAGTAGAATGGTTGATTATCCTTTTTAACGGTTTCAATAATTGGAGCACATATACCACTGAAGTTTTTCATGAACTTCCTGTAAAAACTTGCTAATCCATGGAAGATTCTGACTTCAAAAACATTCTTTGGTGTTGGTCAGTTTAGGATTTCCTCCACCTTTTTTGGGTCCATCTTGAGTCCTTCTTGTGAAATAATGAATCCCAAATATACTAACTCCTTTTGCATAAAGAAACATTTCTTAACATTGATTAATGACTTCTCTTTCTACACCCTGTCCAAGACATATTTGAGGTGCCTCAAATTATCCTCTTTTGTTTGGCTAAACATTAAGATGTCATCCAAGTAAACTATGACAAATTTCCCTATGAAATATTTAAGCACTTCATTCATGAGCCTCATGAAAGTGCTTGGGGCATTGGTTAACCCAAACGACATGACCAAACACTCATACAACCCAACATTCGTTTTGAAAGTTGTTTTCCACCCATCACCTTCCCGAATCCTAATATGATGATAACCACTCTTTAAATCAATCTTGGTGAAGTATTTTGATCCACTCATACAGTCCATGAAATCATCTATCCTGGGCAAAAGAAACCTATACCGGATGGTGATTTTATTGATGGCCCTAGAGTCATTGCACATCCTCCATTCACCATCCTTCATTGGGCTTAACATTGTTGGGACATCACATAGACTTAAACTCTCTTTAATCAGGCCCTTATCCAACAATTTTTTATCCCGATTTCTAATTTCCTCATTTTCAATTGAGACCAAACACACTTGCAAGAAGTTACAACACTTAATTCATTGCTCAGTTTGGTTTCTATGTCCCAGGTTGAAATTCATAAAGTGTCCCCAAATAGATTTATGAAGCGAGTTGAAACTTGTCATAACTCAATAAACCATGTTTCTATGAACAAACCATTAGTTTTAAGGGTATGGTGACATCAAAATACCACTAATGATACCACTCTACCATTAGTCCATGTATCAACGATCATCTATTTCGATAATTTTTGTGTCTAGGTTTTTTCTCAATAACATGCAATGGAATTTTGGCATTAGAGGGTTAATTTTTGAAAATTATGCCAAAAGAGGGTGTGGTAATTGTGGTCATCTAGGCCTTTCCATAACACACTTTTAATAGTTTATGATACTCAATATTTGTATTTGGTTTGGTTTTTATTCCCTCGATTGAAATTCTACAAGTGTCCATGAATGGCTTTGTGAAGCGAGTTGAAAATCACCATAACTTAAAAATCAAGGTTCAGATGGACAAACCACCAGTTTCATTGGAATCATGACGTTGGAATACTATATGGATATCACTCTACAATGATTCCATGAACCTACCATTTTCTATTTTGGTGATTTTCGCAACTAAGTTTTACTTAGTAACACACAATGTTATTTTTGGATTAGAGGGTAAATTTTTTAACACTGTGCCAAATGAGGGTGTGGGAATCATTGACATAAAATCCTTTCCCAAAAAAACTTGTGGGAGTTTACAACACTCAATTAATTCTCTTTTTTTTGTATTCCCATGGTTGAAATTCTCCAAGTGTCCTCGAAAGGATTTGGGAAATGAGACTAAAATAACCATAACTCGATAACCGATGCTCAGATGGAAAAACCACTAGTTCTATTGGAATAGTGAAATTGGAGTACCATTAGGTACATCATTCTACCATGATTCCATTGATTGACCATTTTCTATTTCGATGATTTTCAAAGTATATAGGTTTTTCTCAGTAACATGCAATGCAATTTTTGCATTAGAGAGTAAATTTTTGAAACCTTTGCCAAATAAGAGTGTAGGAATTTTTATCATATTGGCATTGCCCAAACATACTTGTAGGAGGTTATGACACTAATTCCATTGCTCAATTTTTTTTATTCCCTTGATGAAGTTCATCAAGAGTCCCTAAATGAATTTGGGAAGCGAGTTGAAAATCTCCATAACTTGATAACCAAGTCTTGGTTGTACAAACCATTAGTTCCATTTGAATTGTGACATTATATTACCACTAGGGACACTACTCTATCATGATTCAATGAGTCCATAGATTAACATAGGAGTATTGTGATGGACCCCACTCTACCATGAGTCCATGGATTAACCATTTTCTATTTTGACAATTTTCGCAACTAGGTTTTTTCTTAGTAACAAGCAATGCAATTTTTGCATTAGAGAGTAAAATTTTGAAAACTATGCGAACCAAAAGTTTGGGAATTGTGGAAATATCATCCTTTCCCAAACACACTTGGAGGAAGCTATGCCGCTCATTTCCATTTCTTAGTTATGTTTTTATGCTTTGGGTTTAAATTCACCAATTTTCTTTGAATCAATTTTGGAAGTGAGTTGAAACTCATAAAAATTCAATAATCAAGGCTCCAATATACCAACCATTAATTATGTTGGAATCAATAAATTGGAATACCACTAGGGACACCACTCTACCATGAGTCCATGGATCGATCATAATCTATTTCGACAATTTTCGGAACTAGGTTTTACTAAGTAACATGGAATGCATTTTTTCTATTAGAGGGTAGATTTTTTATAACTATGTAAAAAGAGGCTCTGGGAATTATGTTCATATTCGCATTTCCAAAACACACTTTCAAGAGGTTGTGACACTCAGTTCCATTTCTTAGTTTGGTTTTTATGCCCAAGTTGGTTGAAATTATCCAAGTATCCTAGAATGGCTTTGGGAGGAGAGTTGAAAATTACCATAACTCAATAACTGAGGCTTAGATGGACTAGCTATTAGTTCCATTGGAATACTGACATTCGAGTACTACTAGGGACACCACTCTTCAATGAATCCATGGACTGACTATTGTCTATTTCAATGGTTTTTAGAAGTAGGTTTCACTTAGTAACATGCAATACAATTTTTGCATTAGATGGTAATTTTCTGAATACTATGCAAACAAAGGGTGTGGGAATCATGTTCATATCATCCTTTCCTAAAAATACTTATAGTAAGTTACCACACCCAATTCTATTGTCTAGTTTTGTTTTCATGCCCTAATTAATAATTTCCAAGTGTCTCTAAATGGACTTGGGAAATGAGTTAAAAATTTCCATAACTCGATAATCAAGGTGAATATGGACATACTATATTTTATGTTGGAATCATCACATCAAATTAATTCTACAAACACCTCTCTACCATGATTCCATGGAATAACTGTTCTCTATTTTGATGATTTTTGCAACTAGGTTTTACATAGTAACATGCCATGAAAATTTTTCCTTAGAGCGCAATTTTTTAGAACAATGCCAAATGAGGGTGTGGGAATTGTTTTCATCTATACCTTACCTAGACACACTTGAAGGAAGTTATGACACTCAATTTTGTTTCTCGATTTGGTTTTTCTACCCCCAGTTGAAATTCTCCAAGTGTCCCTTAATGGATTTGGGAAACGAGTTGAAAATCACCATAAATTGATAATATAGGCTCAAATGAAAAAACTGCCAGTTCCATTGGAATCCTGACATTGGAGTACCATTAGGGACACCTATCTTGTGTGAGTCCATGGATAGATTGTTGTCTATTTCAATGATTTTTGCATCTAGGTTTTTATGAGTAACCTACAATGCAAGTTCTGTGGTAGAGGGTAAATTTGAAATCTATTCCAACTAATGGTGTGGGAATCATGTTTATCTCAGCCTTGCCAAAACACACTTGTACAAGGTTATGTCACTCAATTCTATTGTTTAGTTTTTTTTTATGACCACAATTGAAATTTGACTAAGTGTCCCTAAATGGCTTTGGGAAGTGAGTTGAACATCACCATAACTTGATATATGAGGCTTACATGAAAAAAATTCTAGTTCTATTGGAATTGTGACATTAGAGTACCACAATATACTCTTGTTTAGGATGATTCAATGGACCAAATATCATATATTTTGATGGTTTTGGAAACTAGGGTTTCTTCCAGTAACATGCAATGGAATTTTGGTAGCAGAGGGTAAATTTTTTAAAATTGTACCAACTAAGGGTGTGCGAATTATTGTCATCTAGGAATTTCCCCCAAAAAAATTGAGGAGGCTACAAATAGTGTGATGTTCAAAATAAAGGTAGAGTTAGGAAACAAAAACAACTTGTACAATAGAGAAAGATGTTTCCTTATAGGTTGGGGCCATCCTATAAGTAGCCTTGTTTGGTAGGCTTGCTCTAGGTATAAGATCTACGTGGTGACTAATGCTTATTTCCGGTGGAAATTCATTGGGTAAGCCATCAACTACAATGTCTTGGTAATCCTCTAACATGTCCTTAATTTCCAATTTTCGCAACTAGGTTTTTTCTTAGTAACAAGCAATGCAATTTTTGCATTAGAGAGTAAAATTTTGAAAACTATGCGAACCAAAAGTTTGGGAATTATGGAAATATCATCCTTTCCCAAACACACTTGGAGGAAGTTATGCCACTCATTTCCATTTCTTAGTTATGTTTTTATGCTTTGGGTTTAAATTCACCAATTTTCTTTGAATCGATTTTGGAAGTGAGTTGAAACTCATAAAAATTCAATAATCAAGGCTCCAATATACCAACCATTAATTATGTTGGAATCAATAAATTGGAATACCACTAGGGACACCACTCTACCATGAGTCTATGGATCGATCATAATCTATTTCGACAATTTTCGGAACTAGGTTTTACTAATTAACATGGAATGCATTTTTTCTATTAGAGGGTAGATTTTTTATAACTATGTAAAAAAAGGCTCTGGGAATTATGTTCATATTCGCATTTCCAAAACACACTTTCAAGAGGTTGTGACACTCAGTTCCATTTCTTAGTTTGGTTTTTATGCCCAAGTTGGTTGAAATTATCCAAGTATCCTAGAATGGCTTTGGGAGGAGAGTTGAAAATTACCATAACTCAATAACTGAGGCTTAGATGGACTAGCTATTAGTTCCATTGGAATACTGACATTCAAGTACTACTAGGGAAACCACTCTTCAATGAATCCATGGACTGACTATTGTCTATTTCAATGGTTTTTAGAAGTAGGTTTCACTTAGTAACATGCAATACAATTTTTGCATTAGATGGTAATTTTCTGAATACTATGCAAAAAAAGGGTGTGGGAATCATGTTCATATCATCCTTTCCTAAAAATACTTATAGTAAGTTACCACACCCAATTCTAATGTCCAGTTTTGTTTTCATGCCCTAATTAATAATTGCCAAGTGTCTCTAAATGGACTTGGGAAATGAGTTAAAAATTTCCATAACTCGATAATCAAGGTGAATATGGACATACTATATTTTATGTTGGAATCATCACATCAAATTAATTCTACAAACACCTCTCTACCATGATTCCATGGAATAACCGTTCTCTATTTTGATGATTTTTGCAACTAGGTTTTACATAGTAACATGCCATGAAAATTTTGCCTTAGAGCGCAATTTTTTAGAACAATGCCAAATGAGGGTGTGGGAATTGTTTTCATCTATACCTTACCTAGACACACTTGAAGGAAGTTATGACACTCAATTTTGTTGCTCGATTTGGTTTTTCTACCCCCAGTTGAAATTCTCCAAGTGTCCCTTAATGGATTTGGGAAATGAGTTGAAAATCACCATAAATTGATAATAGAGGCTCAAATGAAAAAACTGCCAGTTCCATTGGAATCCTGACATTGGAGTACCATTAGGGACACCTATCTTGTGTGAGTCCATGGATAGATTGTTGTCTATTTCAATGATTTTTGCATCTAGGTTTTTATGAGTAACCTACAATGGAAGTTCTGTGGTAGAGGGTAAATTTGAAATCTATTCCAACTAATGGTGTGGGAATCATGTTTATCTCAGCCTTGCCAAAACACACTTGTACAAGGTTATGTCACTCAATTCTATTGTTTAGTTTTTTTTTATGACCACAATTGAAATTTGACTAAGTGTCCCTAAATGGCTTTGGGAAGTGAGTTGAACATCACCATAACTTGATATATGAGGCTTACATGAAAAAAATTCTAGTTCTATTGGAATTGTGACATTAGAGTACCACAATATACTCTTGTTTAGGATGATTCAATGGACCAAATATCATATATTTTGATGGTTTTGGAAACTAGGGTTTCTTCCAGTAACATGCAATGGAATTTTGGTAGCAAAGGGTAAATTTTTTAAAATTGTACCAACTAAGGGTGTGCGAATTATTGTCATCTAGGAATTTCCCCCCAAAAAATTGAGGAGGCTACAAATAGTGTGATGTTCAAAATAAAGGTAGAGTTAGGAAACACAAACAACTTGTACAATAGAGAAAGATGTTTCCTTATAGGTTGGGGCCATCCTATAAGTAGCCTTGTTTGGTAGGCTTGCTCTAGGTATAAGACCTATGTGGTGACTAATGCTTATTTCCGGTGGAAATTCATTGGGTAAGCCATCAACTACAATGTCTTGGTAATCCTCTAACATGTCCTTAATTTCCACTGGGAAATATGAAATGACAGTACTAATATGTTCAATTCTTGGTTTGCAAACAATATCATAAATCACCTCTTCTTCTATCATCCGCTGTAAGAAAATTTTCCCATTGAGCACCAGATTTTTTGTCTCCTCTTTTGCAGCTCCATTTCCTTCCTATAAAGGTAAAAAAGTGTGTTGGATACCGGGGCACCTCTAACTTACAATAGTTCTTACTCCCATCATGCACAACTTTCTGATCAAATTACCAAGGACTACTTAGCAGAACATGGCACACATCCATATGTATGATAACACAAGTCACCTTGTCTTGATATCTACCTATTTCCAATTCCACTTCACTTTGTTCTATAAATAGCGATTGGTGTCCCTTATGCAGCCATGACACCTTGTAAGGTGTTGGATGCTTGACTTTCCTAGGCTACAACTTTTCCACCATTTTAGTGGACACCAAATTGTCGGTGCTTCCACTATTAACAAATACTTTGCAACATTTCCCTTGAAATTTGCATGTAGTTCGAAATAAGGCCTTACTTTGTGAAGACTCTACCACCTCCTTCTTTGGTTTCAATAGCACCTTGTTCATAAGAAGAGCCTCCCAAACCTCAGGTGCATTTTCTACCATAGGATCTTATGCCTCTGCATGGTTTCCTTGTGCAACATAGTTTCCTATTTGTCCTACATTTTCATTGTCAGGGAATTAATAGGACCAATGGCCTAGCTTGTTACATCTGTAACACCTGTAAATTGACTCACTTCCTATACCTCTACCTCTATGGTAGGATATTCCAACTCAAGGTTCATATCCTTTCCATGTTTGATATTCCTGTTTAGAACCACCATCTTCATCCTTGTAGGTTGGAACTTTCTCTCTTCCAGTTATTTGTCCCTTTCCCTTGGTAGATCATCTTCCTTTACAAAAGGTTTGCTTCTTGGATATATTCTCTTTGGGCCTTAGAGAATACTGATAATCCCCTTCCATAGTGTTAGGAGATAACATACTAATCTCATCCTGAATATTCATTCTCAACCCACTGATGTATGTAGTTGTATTCTCAGAGGTATCTTCATTGTAACCTGCTCTTAAGTTTACCGTGTAAAACACTTATGTATACTCTCTAATAGTTAATGACCTTTGCCTAGTCATTCAGAAAGAATTTACCTCACATCTTAGGAATCATCCAATCCCAAATTTGTATTAATGACTTGTTTTTCTTCTTCCTCTCAGCCTGCACACTATCCCACCATAGTGCTGCATGGCCTTTCAATCTAGTCACAACTAGTTTTACCTTCTTGTACTCCTTTATCTTTTCATAATCAAAGTATAGGTCTAACTCTCCTATCTAGTATATCATCATTTTTGTTGATAATTTCCCATCATAAGTAGACAAGTAGGGTTTTGGTCTAGAGCTGGAACCTAACGCTGACCTTAACAACTTCATCTGGGTTGATTTTGGTGTGGCCTCTTCTTCTTGGTCACCACCCTCTACTTTTGATTCACTATCATCTCTTAGGCTTGGTTCTTGTTGCCTAGCCAACTCCATAGCTTCCATTCAAGCCTGCATAGCCCACATTTGTTCCATCAGTTTGACATTTGCAACATGTTTACCTCTACAACTTGCTCTACCTCCTCTCATTCACATTGTCATTTTCTTGTTTTCTTTTATTTTATATGCCTGCATAATGAATGTATCAACATACATCTAGTAAATTCATAAAAGGTAAGCATGCATCAATGACAAAAACACAATGTTGCTTCACTTTATTTCCTTTTCTTTATCTAACCATGTTGATACCCCTATCAACCCTACTTCCAGCTATAACTCTGAGCTAGTGAAAGATTTTCAATACATTTAAATCCCACACTTAATGGACATAATTACCACAAGTATTGAATTATGCATGCAAGAGTAAGATAAAACACCCGCAGCTAGTTAAACATGCCCACAGGGTAATAGATAAATGCTCGATGAACCCAAAAATGCTTGAAATAGAACATATTGTATCTAATTTATTTCTGCATTTTACTTCATATATTGTTATAGCTATGTGCATGCATTTTTCAACTTTTAGTGCATTTTTGCGGGAATTTTTTTGGACGTACGTGCATATGTTTGGGGCATGCAGGAATTTTATAAGGTAGTGTGGGCATTTTATTAGTCAAACGGGCATTTTGAAACTGGCTATGGGAATTTCTCTAAATCAACTGCTTATCCAATTTGGAAAATTGATTTAAATGTATTCTGCAACTTAAATGCATTTACTTGCATACTGATTGTATGTAAGTGGATATGAAAATCACCTCCTACGTCCTCATAACTGGAACGCTCTAAACAATAAAGGTTTCAATGCAACATAATTAGGAAACTTATTAAGAGGATGACTACCCCCCCCCCCCAACAAAAAAAAAAGACTCGAGCTCTCCTACTTGCTCTTGTGCCTCTTGTAATCATTATGTAACCTATTTGGGTCCTTTGAATGAACTATAAGGAAAAATAGTATTTGTAGTTGTGCTAGAATTTGACTATCCATATCTGATTTATTTGGAATCTATGGCTCAATATTTGGGGCAACAAGCTTCTCTACCTCATCAATGTCTATTGGAGACCCCTGAGGCTTAGGGGACCTTGCATCCTGATCAAATTTGGCATATTTATATACAAATATATTCTATATGGATTGAATGTAAACTTTGGAGGACTTAGAATTCATGTCATATCCCATATAAATTTCATTCAAACTAGAGGGTTCGAACCTAGAAAATTTTTATAAGGGTAATGATGGAACCCCATCCTCGTCTCTTGGTACCATACTGGTCATATATGATGGGTTCAATTTTGGACTTGTTGTGCTTATTGGCACCCTAAAATGCATCATATACATCCTATCCATCCACCAATAGGATAGTCAAGGCATGGGTATCCTGCACATGAATTGGATAATCCATGTCTAGCCATAAGGTGTTCCCATGCATGCAACTAATAAGGAACTTGGTGCATCTAGCAGTTTCCCTAGTGGTGCCAAATACTAGTAGGTCAAGTAGATATCATTGTGAGAGAGACCCCATTTCAGAAGGGGTGCACCTCAAAGAAGAGAGACACCAATCTTTAGAAAGTGTGCATAGTGTATATCTTCCATGTAGGTATGTCAAGACTGTTAAGCATGATAATGGCATTTATTCTAGGATGGGAATGGTTCAAACTTCATATTCCAAGGTAGCATAACATAGAGCTGAAATATTGCACTTGTTAAGTTGTATGAGGTAGGACATTTAGTCTCTAATACTCATTGCATAACAATATCATTGTAAGTGCCTAGAGGTATGCCTATATTTGAAATACAATCTTTGCTGCTAATTCTATATATTTTTTAAAACATACATAGTTAACGTCGTTATAGCGATGTTTATTTTGTTGATATAGCGACACGGTGACATTGCTATAGGGACACAACAATGCTTAGTTGCTTCTAATTTTCCATGAACTATCATCGCTATATCAATGCCTTGACATTTCTATTTCGACAAATGTGCGGCACTATAGCGACAACAAGACATCTCTATAGCGATGCATTATGACTTAGGTGCATAAATTTTCCACAGTCCTCCGTCGCTGTAGCGACTCCAAGGAATTGCTATTTCGACAAATGTGCGCTGCTATAGTGACATCAAGATGTCACTCTAGTGATGCATGATGATTAAGCGCATAAATTTTCCACAGTCCTTCGTCGCTATAGTGCCTCCAAGACGTTGCTCTAGTGACACGTAAATGTCACTCTAGTGACGCCCATAGGTTTTCAAAGCATAGGCCACAATCACCATGTGTCATCGATGTTGTGTCACTATATCGATGGAATATTCAAAGTGTGGCTAGTGCAACAATAATTTTCTGACAAAAAATTGGGCTTCGATACATCACTATATCGACAGAAAAGTGGTTCTATAGCAACGATTTTCTGTGGGAAAAAAATTCACATGTACTAGTGTCTATAATGAAATTCACAACATTTTATTGAAATATGTATTTAAGATCTCTAAAAGCACATAAAATTATTTATGACCTATGGTAACATTCTTCAACCCCCTACTGATGATGGTTGAGGAGGGATGGTAGACATGGTGATAAATATGATGCATTTCCTTGACACATGTTGGTGGATGATGATAGTATGAGACAAGCAAAATCCCCTACCCTTCTAGGTCGGCGTCCATATGATAATGGAATTAATGCGCAATAAAACCTCTTGCAGGGTGACAACCAACATTGAATTATCAAGCTGAGTTCGTAAGATACTAAAGGTTTGCAAGTATGTTGGAATGATGAAAGTTCATTCTGCCATGAAGTTGGAGGTTGAGAGTATGATGTGTCTCCTAGTCATGAGTGTTGATCCAATTCTTTAAATGCTAATTGTGGAGGGAGTCATTTAATCTATAACTCACTTAGTGGGAGCATGTATGTAGATCCTTATGGAGGAAGTTTACTTGGTTGAGCATCCTTTGGTTTTAATGATGACAATGGAGAGGAACACAAATAAGTCTAGATCAAAGGGTGTTGAGTTCTCTACCAGCAGTTAGAGAAATAAAGGAAAATCCCCTATCGTTCCCCCAGTCTTAACTCAGGACCAGCAGAGGGATGCCCAGGATGCCAAATATTATAAGGAAACCATTCCAAAAGAAATCAAGAAAGAACTATAAAAGGTAAATAAGGAAATATGGTAGGAGATATGGCAAGAGAATGGTATCTTCCAGGAGGAGGGAAGATTCAATGAGTTGGAAGACTCAGAAATGGACCCAAGTGCCACCCAGTTAAGGATGTCACTATAAAATTGTTCACTTTCCTTGTACTGGATCAACAATAATGCTTGATGGCACATGCATTGATGGATAGAAACAAGGATATACAGATATCGATGGAGGAGATAAAGTAACTCAAGGCATCCATGGAACTTTTGAAGCAGATGCGGCTAGAATTCAAATTCATGGATGCAAAGATTGATAGTACGATCAAATATTGAGCATGGAGAAGCTAGTTAAGGTACCTTTGGAGGGCTAAATGCTAGACTCTCTTCAAATAATTAAAACAAATGATGACCTCATAAATAAAACTCCACCTCACTAGACTAGCCCTCAAAGATCATCATTTGATTCATTGTTATTTTGATATGTTAGTAGTATATTTACAGTTGTTTCCTAAGGTATATAGAAGGAAGGGATCTTGGACATCTTACGACCATCATCATTGTTTTATTATTATCATACATATTGGAAATTTAGACTATTTAAACATTCAATCAACTCAAACCCTCTTCTTCAGCCCGGTGTCCCCACAAGCCAGGCTGAGGATTATATTGAATGGCTCTAACATTCCCTAAAGGTGGGTCTAGTTTCCTGATTGCATTTAGGTCTAGCCTAGTGTGTTTTTCATATTGTTTTTACTAGTTATAGAAGGTTCTTGCTCTTATTTACAAAAAAAAAACATTCTCCAGGCCGATTGAAAAATATATAATAATGGTCATATTCCGGGTCAGATTGTCTAGGTTTCCATTGTAATATTGAAAATTAAAAGAAACCTCCACCACTAATAATATTTACGAGATCCATAGATAAATCATAATAGTACAAATACACATTCTAGAATCACCTCAAATCAATCAATAAAAAGTATCTCAAGCTAGTTAAGGTTATGTACACCACTTTGTTCCACCATTAGGCCAAATTAAGCATAGTTCTAATTACTCATTTAAAGTTGATAAAAAGGTTTGGATGTCTTTGAATATTAAATATCAAATTTAAATTTAAAGAAGTATGATATATGTAAATTTTCCTTAAAATTATTCAAAATTCAAAACTAATATTAAACTTTTGAACTGAAATTTTTATTTATACAACTAAAAATATTCAATTTTTAAAATTATTATCATTATTATTATTTTATATATTTAAAAAAAACTATTTATATTCAAACAAAATAGAGAGGTGTATAAAGATAACAATTGACAGGTGTTCATTGAGATCAACATGTCACACCTTTCTTCAAAAACGAGGAGCTAATTATCAGGTAGAGTAGTTGGAAGCAGTCATTTTAAAACTAGAGAGTCTTGAGCCTATAGTTGAAAAAGAGATCCCACCACAGGATTGGGGTTATGGCAAGAGAAAACCAAAGCATATGAGATATATTCTTTGAAAATAGTGTTACTAAATATAAAGCAAGATATGATAAAACATGTGGATGAAGCGAAGCCAGAAGACAAATTATTCATCACCTGAGATGTAAATGAGAGATGAATTATACTTCTTGTCATTTGGATTTTACTTCTTTCCACCCAAATACTTGCCAAGAAAGTGTAGGTGGAGTTGGTAATAGAAGATAAGTTGGGTAGCAATTTGGCTCACAAGGGTCTAACTGAAAGCTTTTCCCATCATCTCTTGAGATAGAGACTTAGGTTTTTCATTGAACCTGGCATATGAATCCATTTGTGCCTAGGTCAAGCGATGGATCGAACCTTCCATTCGCTCCATCCAAGCATCCAAACTGAACCCCTTAGAGTTTACTTGAAGTCAACCTTCGACACTATGAATTATAGCTTTACCAAGCAACGTCTTGGTATACTAGAGGAGGTCGAGGGTTTTGGTGTATTTTGATTCCCTAAAATGGGTGGAGCCTAAGTATTCAAATAAATTTCCCAAATCCTGAATGAGCTTGTTTGATTTGGCTACTTGCAATGACCTTGAGTTCGATCTTCCATTTCCTAAGTATGGCATCGGAAAGAGAGATGGACACTACTAGAAAATCAATTGCATGGATTCTCTTGGTCTCTGATCACATTAGGCATGTGGGAGTGGTGAGGACCAACTGAGGTCTTACGCTTTGTGCACTTGGATTTGACAATGGATTAAAAAGAGTAGAAGCGAGGCCATACAAAGGCAAGGAAATATAAGTGTGGACAATTGTTTTGTGCAAAATGATTACCTATTAAAGGAGAGAGCTAATAGATTCAATGATAATAGCGATGGCATCAGAGATGGTGATAACAATTTTGTATGCTCATCATGATTGGAAGCCATTTAATTTCCCAATATGGATCAGTACAGGAGAAGGATTCGATGGAAGGAGCCATTAATTTGGGAATAATGACTAGCAAATATGGAGAAGAGACGAGGGGCAAAGAATTCATGCAACCATAAAGGACTTGCCTTTCCAATCCATTATTCTTTTTGTGTCTAAACTAGGAGCAACATGGTGCATACATGCATTCCACCCTCAAGGTGAGTGCCCTTTCATGGTACTATGCATCACAACAGTCATCATGCCACGAGGCTAGATGATGTATAACACCCGACATGGGGGAAAATTACTCAAAACTTATGGAATCAATAAAATAATAATAATATGAAAATTCTTCTTTCAATAATAGATTTCTTTAAATTTTTATTTAAAAAAATTTACAAACTAATTGTATGTTTTTATTATTTATTATGTTTAATTTTTTAAATAGCATGCATTATTCTACTAAGAACTAACTATAACTTGATCACTCTTTAATTTAATTGATACTTGTACTTCTACTAACGGTGCACTAAGGACCATTGTTTCCTTTGGGGGTTATTGATATGTGCCTTAGTGCGGCGTATATATATATATATATTATTTTTCTCCTTAGAAAAAAATCCTTTTATTCATTGAATAAACATGGGATTCTCTATTTAGCTTACATCCTATTTTTCCTTTGGGCTTCTCTTTTTACATTTCCTTCTTCCTTATCCAAAAATCTTGTGTATTCTAGCTTATCAAAATGTTCCTCATTCTACATGTCTATGCTAATTTGTGTTCTCATTTCAATTAATTATAAGATTTGTCCATTTATGTGTTCTTTTACTTCAATAATCACAGTCTGGATAACTAGAGCCATTTTTTACTAAAAATCTACCTCTGTGTTGATCTCTCTATATATATGGACAAAGGATATCTGTTCAAAATGGGACCTTACCATTTGAATTTCATTTAACATGTGTTGCAGGTGAGTGCTCTTATATTGCTTTTCCCATTGGCCCATTCAATTACCATTTTGGAATCTCCATATATCTGAAGTCTCTGTATTTTTCTTTCCTTGGCAATTTTTAGGACTGCCCATAGCGCTGCTAGTTCCGATTTGCTATTGGATGCTCGCCATGCTCCATATTTTATATGCAATTTGGTATTTGGTGGGAAACTAATGACCCCTCCAACTCCTCCAAGTGGGGGTTCTCCTTGACTAGATCCGTTGAAAATAATATATATATATATTACAACATTTTATTGAAACATGTCTTTAAGATATTTAAAAACATATAAACTTATTTATCAACTTACGGTAAGCAACCTTCAATCCCAATGAAAAACATATAACATATATTGATTAATTTGTCTCATGCAAAGCAAAAAGTTGAAGAAACTCAATAAAATTGTTAGCAATATAAGTGCAAAAGAACATAAAATGATGTAAAAGTTGCAAAGAGATAAAATGGTGTAATCAAAAGCTAATAAATAAATAAATAAAACTTCAAATTTTTAATAATAATGTACTTCTCAAGAATATTTTCTAACAATATATTTCACATTTGTTTACTTTTTGCCAAGGGCCAATGACAAGGGAGGTGTCACGCCCCTGGGGTTAGTGTAATATTGGGGTTTCTTCTTGACCACTTAGGAATTCCATAGGTTGGATATGCGATTAGAGGTAGATGTAGGAGTGGGTGCTTTACCCATTGGTGGAACCATTGGGAAACATGGTTGGGTGGGAACCTTGCATGGCAGTGGAAAAGTGTTCACACACTCATGAACATACACAGTATGAGTGTGTTGTGCAAATCAGGAAGGAAGCCCTCACATTGGATGGTTGGCATCCAACTCAGGTTGGAAGCCTAGATGACAGGGCCATGAAGCCAAAACTTGGGAACTTTAGGAGTTTTGGTGTGGGAACTCCATGGAATTATTATTGAGGAGCATTCTTGTAGTGTCTTAGAAGAAGAATCAGTAGAAGAAATTATTGGGAAGTCTCTTGTGATGGGAGACTATCAGAAAGTGTGACGACACACCATGTCAGGAGAACTGGTGCCATAAGTGTAGTGATGCTTAGAAGTTAGAATGTAAGGGTTGTGTGTATCCATAACTATAATGTAAAGTTATTAGTTGTGTGCGTTGGATAAGGGAATTTAGCATGGAAAGATTCAATAAGATTGTGTTGGAGCACTCCCCGTTGAGGGACTTAGCATGGGTGTTGTGTTAAGGCTGACCTACGGAGGCAACAAAGTATGGATGTAGTTGTAATGGTGTAACTTGAGCTTCTTCCATGAAGGGAATGCTCTCAAATATTTTTTGAGTTGTATCATCATCCATTTGTTGTAACCAAGTTTCATTGTAATATGTATCTGAGCACACCCCATTGAGGTGTCGTTGGCACACTTGTGTTCTTCATTGCAGTTATTGTCTATAATTTAACCTTGATATGTTTGAACTAAGAAAATGACAAAGTGTTAAGTACAAGTGAATAAGTTTGAGTTGAGAGGAATATTATGCTAGAAACCATCCTGGATTGGTCTCACCACTGAGAGTGGTTCCTGGGTAATGTCGCATGGCCTAGAGAAGGGAATGGAGATTTGGTTTCGAGTAAGATATTTAGCACTGTGGAAAGTGGTATTAGATATTTGAGGCGAACATGATATTAAACACTCTTATTGAATAGGTGATATCAAAGTTGGTTATAAGTGCTCATCTCCACAAATTAGTGAGCAGGAAAAAAGGGCGAACTGACAAGTGCAGCAGGTAGTTGACAATTCACTCACATCTTGGTGCAACCAAGTGAATCAAAGGAAAATATATGGGAAGGTTATTGGGAGCATTGGGAGTGTTTTGGGTAGAATGTCAGAATAATAGCTCACTTCGTATAAGTATTCTTAGCATGTAAACGAGTTGCAAAGTAGATTGTTGACAACAATTGTTCCAATGCAACAATTGGATTCTGGGGTAGATTGTCGAGCAAGTCGGTTTGACCTCCGAAAGAAGAAACAACAACTTGCATTAGCAGGAAGTGTGCCCAACAAAGAGCGTGCCTAAAGAAGAACAACGAGTTCCATTGGGAGAGCACCAACATAGGCTTAGGCAGGCTCGTCACCACAATTAAGTACTGAAAGACAATTTCAGGAAAAGAGTGTCAAGACACAACATGTTGGGACAAAGAACTCAATGATAGTGCACCTAAGTCATTGTGGTAAGAAGGTTCTTTTTGAATGTAGTGCACCAATAATGTTAATATTTTAATGGTTATACAATAACTTTAGACATTTAGCATCATTTCATCATAACCATATGAAATAAGATCACTGAAAGAAAGATAAGCACCACAAGACAAAATAATGCATATATTTATCGTAGGAAACCCTCTTAGGGGAGAAAAACCAACAAAATTTCCTCAATATGGAATTCAACCAAGTACAGTGAAAAACCATAAGAATAAGACCGACAACTTCCTCTCTCTAACGAACCTCTTCACTCTCTCTCTTAATAACATACTTGTGTGAGATATATATCTAAATGAGGGAGGCACCTCACTTATTTATGCTCATCAAGTGAGTGAGTTAATTACCTAACCAGGTCAGCCTAGTCCTTTAATTAGGACTGAGGTACCTAGTAAGACTCAAAATAACATTTATAAAATACTTTTATGGGTACTATTGACCCGACTTACAACATAGGTTTTATCTCATGACTTTTACATAACCATGTACATCAATGACATCTCCGAGTGAAGGAATAATATCTCTGAAAGGAAGAATAATAAAGGTACGATAAAAAATACAATAGAATATCTTCTGAAGTTACATTTCTTTAACACTCCCTCTTAATAAGGAAGATATTCAACAACATCAATGAAAACAATAACAATTGTACTATTGATTAGTGAATATATATATAATAACAAGTTTTGGAACAACAACATCATTCATCTGGAACATCATCGTCAACATCTTGAGCATTGATCATCATCATCAACATGTGACTACTTGAACATCATTACCATCATCATCTGGAACATCATCCTCAAAATGGAGCATCACCATCATCATCAACATTAGTGTGGAACATCATCATCATCAGCAGCATGGAACATCATCATCATCATTATCAACATGTGACTACTGGAACATCATCATCATCATACAAAACATCATCATCAACATCATCATCATTACCAACATGTGACTAATGGAACATCATCATCATCATACAGAGCATCATCATCATCAAAATCATTTCGGGAGCTCTCTCTATCCTGTCGCAAGATTTCATTGAGAGTCTTACCATCTCGTCGCAGGATGTCCCATCTAAGATCATACTCTTGCCACATGATGAGAGGATCTTATCATCTTGGGAGATCTCTTTATCTTGTCATGGGATGTCCTAGAGAGTCTTACCATCTGATCACATAATTTTCCATCTAAGACCATCATACAAGAACCAAGTCAGTGTGGTTATGTCTAGTCAGCGTGGTTATGTCTATGGGCCACTCACCCCTAGCCAAGTCAACATGGAATTCTTGGGGAACCAAGTCAACATGTTTATGTCTATGGGAAACTCACCCCTATCCAAGTCAGCATGGAATTCTCAGGGAACCAATTCAGCATGGTTATGTTTATGGGACACTCACCCCTAGCCAAGTCAGCATGGCATTCTCAAGTAACCAAGTCAACATGGTTATTTCCTAACCAAGTCATCGTGGCACTCACTTATTCCAAGTCAACATGGGGCACACTTTTACCAATTCATCATAGCACTCACTTCTTCCAAGTCATCATGGCATATGATTCTTCCAAGTCATCATGGCACACACTTTTTCCAAGTCATCATGGCACATATTGCTCCCTCTGTCGCAGAGAACATATTGATGCCAAGTCCATTTGACAATCTAGCCAAGTCATCATGGTAGTGTCTGCATCGTCCTTCTTCAGCTTCTGGAACACACTGCTCCCTCTATCATGGAGGTCATAAAAAATGTGAGGTGTAGGATAATTTGACTGCTTGTCTTTAGCCTTGTAGCAAAGGTCGAATTCTTGTTCAATGAGTCTTCATGACAAGATCTTTCCTGCAAGTCAAATTCAAATGTGTGATTAGAAACATTTTATAATTTCCACATGACAAATTCTTATGCATAAAGGCACATGCAGCTACCTTAGCTAATGCTTCAACACAATATTCATCCATATCCCATATACATGTTAACGCCAAAATTGTCCACATAGCTCTCTATGGTCCAAACCATAATTATACATTATAATCCCACCATTAGTCCCTCTATTTTTTACCTTCACAATTAAATTCCACCAAAATTGGTCCAAAACAGCATTATTCCTCCCCCCATAAATACAGTGAAGATGGTCATTTATTGCAACATAACCCCCATCCCCCCAAAAAGGGCCAAAAAACCCTAAAATGAGAATGGGTCAAAAACCATGGACCAATACCATGGGAAAGAAAGTCTTGGATCATCCTATAAATACATTATGAAGGTCTCCCCGTGAACATTCCTACAACTTTGCATTCCTAAACTTTTGAACCTGTCATTCCTACACCTTTTTCCACACCATCCCATGTTGCATGTTGAGTTTACTCTGTGCAACCCTGGATTCCTTTCTTATTGGAGAATATCAGAGAACTGAATCATGGGAGTGGTCGAATCACATCCTCAAACGGCTACAATGGCCTATATTATTAAAAGGTATGTTGTATTTTTGTTTTACTAGTTAGAAGAAAATCATAAAAGATAATAAAAAAAATATTTATTATTGCTTGTTTGATATTCAAGGTTGATCACTTCCCTTGCACCATGAACTCTACCCTTATATCAGGTTGATCTAAGGTAGGTGCTTTTGCACGTATCTGGAAATAAATATCCACTACATTTTTCGCGACCCCACTTGTTCGATCCTCTTGGATCTTGGTTTTTGTAGGTGCTTTTATTGGTTTATTTTACTTGGGTACCCTAAGCCATCACATATCTAACTCCCTTGCGGTAGATCTGAACCAGTCCCTTCACAGTGCCTGCCCCCCATGCCCTAACCGATGATTTTTCCTTTAAAAAAAACCAGTTACAGTCGTATCACACCTTTTCAGAAAAAAGACGTGACCTAGGTCGCACCTTTTTTCCCGATATGCGCGACCTAGGTCGTGCTTTTTTTCCCTATAAGTGCGACCTGGACCCAAAGTCCAAAATTTTCTTGTATTGCTTTCTAAAGCGACCTAGGTCGCTCTTGTGACCCTATTTGGTGTGATTTGACATGCAAAAACCCCTGTTAAATGCGACCTATGTTTTTACGTCGTTTTTCTGTCTCGGTCGCGGTTGTTTCTTAGTTTGATGCGACCCCGAACGCACATGTTCCTCCAACATGTGCGACCTTTGGTTTTTTCAGTTGTTTGCGGTGTTTTACACCCATTCTAGATCCCCTATCTGTGATATACCCTTGTACTTATTGTATTTTCCCAAATCTGATTTTCTACAGGCCCTTAGTGTGTTTTGCAGTCCCCTTTTGCTTGTATATGAGACTATCTTAGTCGATCTTAGTAGTTGATACTCCCCATGTGTTTCCTACACCCTACAATGTTCCTTGTGTGCTTTTTTACTTGCATATGTTTTTTTATTTGGATTTTTTTTTTTATGTGTTAAAAACATTTACTTTCAGTATTGTTTTTTCTATCATGTGTCTCTGGCATGCGAGCATTGGGTTTTTAGACAACCTACTCCACTTGTGCACACATATCACACCTTAAAATAAACGCTTGGTTCATGACCCCAAGTTGAGCCTAAAATTGATCTTAACTCAACCAACATTGTAACCTCATTTGAGGACTAAAACAATATTGTAGTTAAGTTCGGACACTAGGGATAGGCATCAAAATAACACCTATTTGTCACTTACATCTGAGACATAGTTGTTGTCTTCTAGGGAACCAAAATACTCTAGTATTTGTTGACACAGTCACAACGAATTTATTGGGGGGCCTTGTGCTCTGTGGGTGTAAGACACAATGAAGGGGTTTCAAAAGTCAAGGTGGAATACCACACTCCATTCGGCACCAAAGGCTAACCCTTCATAGTCCTCCCCATGCATGCCAAGGACCATATAGGTGTCGAGGACCAAAGGGATGAAGTGCCAACAAACCATCCCAAACGTGTCATGAACGAGGTAGCCTAGTTGCCAGTATATTAGGACTCTTTTACCCGAGGTCCCTATCGGTATTAGGATTCTCTTAGCCTTTAGTTCTTCCATTTGGTATTGTTTGACTGTGGATTTCACCACCTAGCATAGGATATGATTTGCAAGGGGCTTCCATATTGTAGCTAGGATATTGCTTGAACTTATACCCCATAGGTTAGTGTGTCATTTTATTCACAAGTAGTGATGCTTATTGGATTTCTGGTCACTTTGTTGTAAAATCAGATGTTGTGACATGTTGTTATAGTTCGGTTTTAGAAATTTCTTTTTGTCATGTGTGCCACAATTTATCAGCTCTCCTTCTGCACACTCGGTTGTGGCTAGATTTTTGAGCTTGTGTTTTCTAGTCTTGAGCCTTTATTCATCATATAACACACCATACATCATCATTTCTCCACCACACTACCCCCAAATACTTAGGGGCATACCCCTTAGTTCGATTCCTTGAACCATCGTTGTCGAATCCATATTCGGCGTCGTTCACCACCTTTAGAGCCATACACTGCATCTGAGTTAGATTCGGATTCCTATCAATCTGAAACTACCTTCTTCACTAACCCATATTGCCTCATGGATGGTGCACCTCCCAACCCATTCTAGGTGGGATTTTTTGTAGTGGACTTTTGAACACTCCACCTATCATACCAGATATCACTTAAGGTGGCCCTACAGGCCTTGGTCATAGTGGGCCCTTCGCCACCACACACATTGTTACTAGTTTGCTACCCACTAATGGTGGCCCCACTTCTACCACCATGATTCACACCATTCCTACATTCATGCATGGGAGCACTAACCCTTCTACCACTATTTTGGTTATTCACACCATTCCAGTGACTACTCCTATGGTCAGAAATCAATCCTACCAACCCCCATTTGGTTATTGTAAATACATGCCCAATGACCCCAACACCATTGATGGCCTTAAAAAAACTAGTCTAGGTCCTAGTCTACCATTCATGGCTAGTCTCAACCTTCCCAATTTGGCATGGTTAACAAATGGCCCCATCTGTCATGACCCGTTGTGGCCTCCCATGCCTACCAAACTCACTTAGGACATCTCTAATTTTGAAGGAAATGCAAAAGAAGACCCTCACAACCATATTATGTCATTCCACATATGGTGTTCCTCCAACAAAATAGTGGATGACTCAATCCGGCTATGGCTATTCCAACACACATTGCACTGCCCTATTCCACTTATCCTTATTTTTCCTCTTTAGCCTCGATGTTCCTCTAGTAATTCCAGCTACCTGTCTGTTACGACGAGGGAATGTAAATCTTTTTATCATGTAGACAGAACACTACTACCCATATCACATATCACATCCATGAGTGGCGTCATCATCGCAGTTTGTACAAAATCCAGTTAGATGACTGGATTTTCCTTGATTGGTTCCTTAAAACCTTACTCCCCCTATCGCTAAGGATGTTGCATTTGAGCACCCACAAACTGAGGAAGAAGTAATCCTTAAAGAAAAACAGTTCAAACTTATCTATGCCCAATCGGGTTACCTTTACACCATCATCCATGTTGCTCCTCGTGTTGGCTCCTCACAACGTGATACACTGGGGGAATCCATGTTGTTGATGGAGTAATTGGCTCCATCACCCAGCACCCCCACCTGTACACGGCCTCTCCTTCGATGTTGCCTCACTCTGGTAACACCTTTAGTGTTTCCCAACCTGGTTACGCCCCTAACATTTCATGTGCAACGACTCAGTCTAGAGACATGCCTTCATATGTGTCTCTCGCACCTTTTTCTCATGTTCATGGACCGAATTGCTTGACACCTGCTTGTAATGGCCAATTGGTAGGCTTTGCAGTCCCTCTAGTTGCTCCCTCCTACTACCCAACACTTGTGCAACCTACTCATGCTCCAGCCTCGACTCCTCCTATTCCTCGAGGACAGGTCTATGCTCGAAAAAAATTCCCCAATCAACCAGCCCCTAGTAGCCAACAAGTTGGGCAAAGAAGAAGACAAAGAGGTAGTAACCGGGGAAACAACCAACCTCAAGGGGGCGGTCAACAACCCAACCCTCCTAATAAAAATGTAGCTAATGCCCCTCCATAGAAACCTTGGCATCCACCTAGAACTGCGAACAACCCTCAATTATAGACTAACCATCTATGTATCGTTTGCGATGTTTATGTCCATTATACACACGAGTGCCCCCAGATGCATCGATTCCATCAACGTGAGACCAATGTTGTCGCTCAACGTTAAACCAATGCTACCACTTTGGCACAACCAAACCCAGCACCACAAGGTCCTCCACCTATGGTGCTACAAAACATGTTACCAAATCAAGGTATGGTTACATCCAAACCATTGCTCCAACAAAACACCGCAACCACTTCTTTGAGTCAACCCATCGATCCTGGTGTCCATCATCTTATGGAATTATCATTTGACGTCAACTTATAGACTCTACGCAACTAATAAGGCTCCACCACAGAAACCATTAATCCCTCCATGGCATCTACCTCCAATTCTCTCGATATTTCCTTACCTTTACCTATTCCCCCCACAGACGAGGCTACTAAAGTCCCTAGGTTCCCTTTGTGTCATGTTGCGAACAACCCCACTGCTAGAGACGCTCTCAATTACAATGTCATCGATCACTTGGCCCAATATCCCTCTCTCATGTCCACTCTGGAAGTATTGAGAAATTTTCCTTCACAACAGAAAGGCTTGTTATCTGCTCTAGGTGTCGTCGGTCCCTCTGATTCCAGGTTGATCACTTTTGACTTGGATCAAGGATAACCTTAGATGCCAGCATCAGTAGCCTTCCAGGTTCCTATCACTATTCGAAATTTGGTCATTCATCGATGAGGGTGCATCCACTTGTGTTATGTCAACCCTTGGTTGGCATAACCTAGGATCCCCAACCCTTCAACCCTCAACTACTGCCCTTAGTGCTTACAATGGTTCTGCTGCCCAACCACAAGGTGTTCTCATGAATGTACCCATTGAGTTGGTAGGTAAAATTGTGTTATTGACATCAAGGTTGTGAATTCCTAGCTAGATTACAACCTCCTCCTTGGATGCAATTACATGTACGCAATGCTAGTCTTTGCTTCTATTTTCTTTTGACTCCTGATGTTCCCCCATGATGGGAAGATTGTTACTATTGACCATTTGACATACTGTGATCCTAAAGGATCAGCCAATCTGAAGCATGTCCTCCTTATTATATTTTTATCAATTTGGCAATATTATCTTAAGATCTTATCTGAGAGAATAACATGCACAACAATCAATCACAAGAGACAATAGACATAAATATTTTCCTCGGGGAAACCATAAAGGAGAAAACCCCGCAACTTTCTTAGAGATAGACTAAGCACCAATGGCAGCAGTAAAACCCAAAGACAGTAAGATTATCTCTGACAACTGTTCTCTCTCTTATCCCAACTCCTTCTCTCTCACTCATGCGCTACAACTGAGTGTGAGTGACTGTGTAATAAATAGAGATTCTCACTCTCTATTTATACTAATTCCCGATTTGACAATAACTTACTAGGGCTGACTTCTCTAGGAGATTATAACAACCCTAGTGCCCCAAAATTGCGGGGACTTTAACCCTTGAGAAATAGGGAGGGTTACCCTCTATGACTTTACATGACTTGTTTACATTATTGATTCTCCCGATAGGAACATCGGGGTATGACATGACTCAATTATATTACGGATACTTCCCGATAGGAACATTGGGGTACAATACATAAGATATACAAGTGAATATATTCTGAAGTTACAAATACATTAACACTCCCTCTTAACTAGGAAGGTATTCTCTTGACACAATTCATCAGCACAAGTCTTCTTCTCTGGATCAAGTCTGGATCATCATCAATGCTGGATCATCACTAGATCATCATCAAAACTGGATCATTACTGGATCATCATCAAAACTTGATCATAATCAAAGATGGATCATAACTGGATCATTATCATCACTACTTTTTCCATCTCGATCAACTGGTGCTATCTCTCAATTCTTCTCGTCATAGGAAGTTCTACAGAGCCAGCCCTTTTTCATGTTGGTTGTAAGACTAGCATCTAGGTAGGTATTCATCTTCTTCAGCACTTATATCTGACCCGGTTAAAAAGGCATGCCCAAAATTTACATCTGAACATGAGAAGAACACATCCACCATCATGTCAGAAAGGCATGCCCAAGACTCACATATGACCATGGGATGAACACATCCACCACCATGTCAGAAAGGCCTAGCACTCACATCCAATGGCATGATAGGACACACCATCTATCATCCAAGGAAATGCTCAGCACTTACATCTACTGGCATAGAAGGACACACCATCTACTATCCAGAGAAAGGCACAACACTTATATCTGACCCAGTTAGAAAGGCTCAACACTTATATCTAACCCAGTCAAAAAGGCTCAACACTTACATCCTCTAGCATATTAGGACACACCATCCACTATCCAAGGAAGGGCTCAGCACTTATATCTACTGGCATAGCAGGACACACCATCTACCATGCAGAGAAAGGCTCTGCACTTACATCCATCAACATGAGAGGACACACCATCTATCATCTGGGGAAAGGCTCTGCACTTATATCTGACCATGGGAGGACCCACCTAGCACCATTTCAGAAGGGCTCCACACTTACATCTAACCCAGTCAGAAAGGCTCTGCACTTATATCCAACCATGGGAGGACCCGCCTACCACCATGTCAGAAGGGCTCCACACTTACATCTGACCCAGTCAGAAAGGCTATGCACTTATATCCGATCATGTGGGATCCAATCCCACAGTCATATCAGAATGGCTCTGCAGTTACATCTGACCATGGAAGGAACCAATATTATCACCATGTCAGAAGGGCTCTGCACTTACATCTAACCATGGAAGGAACCAATCCTATCACCATGTCAGAAGGGATCTACACTTACATCTGACCATGGAAGGAACCAATCCTATCACCATGTCAGAAGGGCTCACGGACTCATCACTTCCCCTTGGAAGGAACCTCGATCTAGAGAACACCAAGCTTCTCCCTGAAGTACTCAAACTTCACTCTGGCTAATGGCTTGGTAAACACATCACCTATCTGCTTGTCCGTCGCAACATATTGGAGCTTCACTACTCTTCTTTACACCATATCCCTGATATAGTGATATTTGATCTTGATATGCTTCGACTTGTCATGGAACACCGGGTTCTCTGACGACTTCACCCAAATCTGGTTGTCGCAATATATACAAGTAGCATCCAACTGAAGATCAAATAAATCATATAGTAGCTTCCTCAGCCACATTACCTCACAACTAGCTGAACAAGATACGACATACTCTGCTTCAGCTGTACTCAGTCCCACACAGGACATTTTCTTGCTAAAACAAGAGATCACACTTGATCCCATTCTGAAGCAGGACCCCAAAGTGCTCTTTCTTTCGATGGCACTGCCTGCCCAATATGAATCAACATAAACTTCCAGGTTAATCTTCTGATCCGCGTTATACTTGAGCCCATAATCAATTGTACCCTTAAGGTACCTCAGAATATGCTTTGTATCAATCAGGTGAACATGTCTCGGATCCTTCAGGAACTAGCTCAATGTGTTCAAAGCAAAGCAAATATCTGGTCTTGTATTCTTTAGGTATATCAAGTACCCAATCATCTGACGATACATTGTAGCATCAACCGTCTTTGATGAAGCATCACTCAATAGCTTTAGGTTTGATGCCATAGGTGTGGTAATGGCCTTGCAGTCAATCAACCTAAACCTTTTCAGGATCTCTACTACATACTTCCCTTGTCCTAGGGAGATTCCATATGCACTCTGCCACACCTCCATGCCTATAAAGTAGTGCATCGCACCTAAGTCCTTCATCTCAAAATTGCAGAAAGATTCCTCTTCGTATCAGTAATCAACCCATCCACACATGTTACAAACAGATCATCTACATACAGTAGGTGTATCACTGGGTTCCCTTCTTCAACCTTGTAGTAAAGGTTGGAATCTGCTTTACTCTTCGTAAAGCCCAAACTAGAGAGGAAGCTGTCAATTTTGTCGTACCATGTCTTGGGTTCCTGTTTCAAATTGTATAGGGCTTTCTTCAATTTACACACATGAGTCTCCCTGTCATGTGTCTCAAAACCGAGTGGATGCTCCACATACACTTCCTCTTCTACTACACCATTTAAGAAAGCAGTCTTGACATCCATATGGTGTATCTTCCATTTCATGACTGCAGCCAGAGCAAGTACTGATCTGATGGAAGTGTATCTGGATACAGGTGCAAAATTTTATTCATAATCTATTCCTTCTTTCTGGGAGAAGCCACGAGCCACAAATCTTGCTTTATATTTCTCTATGCTGCCATCTACAACATGCTTGATCTTGTAGAACCACTTCAAAGTCACAACAGACTTCCCCTCTGGTCTAGGGACAACATCCCATACATCATTCTTGATGATCGACTGGTACTCCTTGATCATAGCATCCTTCCATTCTTTCTTCTCTGCTGCTTCTTCATAGTTGGAAGGTTCTTTATCAATGATGTCACACAATAGGGCTACATAACCGGAGCAGGACCTAGTTCTTTTCCTCTCTTTGTGCATTTCTTCTGGAGCCCCATATCTCTCTGCACCTTAGATATCCTCTCGTACCCATGCAGGTTTCCTCTTGTGAGGATTCTTCTCTTGGGGTGGATCTACAGGTTCCTGGGGTTCTTCTATTTCTCAATCTTCATCTTCATTTGCATCGTTCATAGTTGTATCTTGAATTTTGGGTACTTCTGTTTCTTCATAGTCTTCAATTGATCTCTTTCTGGATTTGTTGTAAGATGAGTCTTCATCGAATGTTACGTCTCTGCTAATGTCGATCTTCTTGAATCCTGGGAAGTATATTCTATAAGCTTTCGGGGTTTCACTATATCCCACAAATATACCCTTCTTCCTAGAAGGATCTAACTTTGTCCTCTTTTATTTTGGAATGTGTATGTACACTGGACATCCGAATATTCTAATATGGATGACCTATGGCTTCTTGCCAAAAAATATTTCTTCAGGTGTCTTGTTCTCGAGTACTCTGTGTGGAGTACGGTTATGTACATACAACGTTGTCGTGGCAGCTTCTTCCCATAGATGCATGGGAAGATATTGATCATGAAGCATTTCCCTTGCAGCTTCCATGATCGTACTATTCTTCCTTTCTGCAATCCCATTCTATTGTGGATTGTATGGAGTGGTCAACTCCCTCTTAATCCCTGAATCTCTGCATAACTCTTTGAATTCATTTGATGTGAATTTTCCGCCATTGTCTGATAAAAAATCTTTGATCTTCTTTTCTGTGTGGTTCTTGATCAAGGCTTTGAATTCCTTGAATTTACTGTATACTTCATATTTGTTTTTCAAGAAGTATATCCATGTCTTCCTAGAAAAGTCATCAATGAAAGAAACATAGTATACATACCCACTCAATGAACTGGATGACATCAGACTGCATACATCAGAGTGGATGATTTCCAAGAACCCTTTTGCCTTGCTCTCGCTACTTGGAAATGTCTTCTTTGTGTTCTTTCCTTTCGCACATCCTTTGCAGACCTTGTCATGTTTTATCTGTATTTCTGGAAGACCTTCAACAACTTTGCTTGCAAGTGGTAGTGCTCTATAGTGCACATGTTCAAGCCTTCTATGCCAAATTTCAGTTGGTTGTACTGAGTCATGGACCAAAGCTTGTTCTGGTTGGCCCTTCAATTTGTATAGTCCTCCTTCTTGTTCCCAAATCACTACTGCATCATATATAGTCTTTTCCTTTGGCCACATAAGAACTTGGCCATCTACAAACGCAACCCTTATGCCTTTTGCATCCAATGCAGATATGGAGAGGAGATTCTTCTTTAGTCCTGGTACAAACAAGACATCCTTCATCTTCATAGACTTTCCAGAGTCCAGCTTGTAGGAGGATTCACCACTACCTTTTATTGGATACTGGTATTCATCCCTAAGTTTCACCTTGTGAGGTGACTCATGTTTAGACAGTTTCACAAAGGATTCTTTAAATCTTGTCATATGTTTGGAAGCCCCACTGTCTATAAGCCAATCATTGCTTCCATGTGTGATAGTTCCCATGAGAGCAGAAATCAGAATATAGTCTTCATCACTTGAAGAATCGCTACTTTCTTGTTTGATTCTCTTTGTGGAAGGTTCATCATCCTCTACAGCATGAGCATGACGTCTTCTTTTGTTTCCCTTCTTCTTATGAGAGCCATTTTTGTTCCTAGGACAATCTCTGGCACAGTGTCCTCTCTCATCACAAGTAAAACATATGATTTTAGATAAATCTTTGTTAGGTTTTCTTGAGTTACCTTTCTAGTGAGAATGCTTACCTTTGGGGTGATGATAGTCCCTTCTTCTTTTCTTGGAGTGTACTGTGAGATCTTGATCTTCACTTCCCATTTTCTCTTCTCGGGATACTATTCAAGCTTCTTCTTGTGAGCATTCCTCCCACAGTCTACTGAAGTTGAATATCTTTATTCTAGCACAAATCCCTTGAATGAAGGAGTCCCATGATATAGGGAGACCATTCAAGGTGGTCATCACAATCTCTGCATTCTCCACTTCTTCATCTACTGCTTCAAGTTGCTCTTTGATCTAAGAGACCCTTGTAAAGTATGATTTTATGGTCTCCATATTCTGGATATTCATATTCTTCAACTGGTTCCTCAAAGTCATCTTCTGATTTATGTTCTTTCCTTCAAACAACTTGGTCAAGGATTCAAACATCTCTTTAGGTGTCTTTAGGGAGGACACCTATGGTATGAGGTGATCCTTGATTGAATAAGCAATAATCCTCTTAGCCATGATCAAGTTCTTCTTGTGTAAGGCCTTAGCCTCGTCTCCCTCTGGAACTGGAATCTCTTCACTGATGTAAGAGTCCAACTCATTTTCTTCCAGGACCAGGAAGATCTTGTACTTCCAGGCTCGGAAGTTATTAGCTCCCTCAATATTTTCATCAAGCTTGGTGTGATGAGACATTTTAACGGAGAACCTCAAATGGAAATACAAAATATTTAGATCTTACCAATTTAAGAAGCTGAAAAACTGGATCTGGAGCTGATCTTCTGCAGTGCTCGTTTTCTGGTTCAAGGGAAAATTAGGGTTTGAATTTCCTGGAGTTCTACCCAACCAAAAACCTTGATTATTGTCTCTAAACTTTTATTTTGAGGAGGAGAGCAATCCTATCCTAGGCTCACTCAAAAAAATCCTCTTCAGTGAAAAGCCCTAATTTTTCAATGCAGTGGTAGGTCAAAAACTGAAATTGCTCATAATCATATTCTTCTTTGACAGAAAGATGCGCCCTTCAATGGAGGTTCAGCCCAGCCTCCTTTTGTTGATGGATTGTGGAGAGAGGCCCAAAAAGTAAGAATCCCTAGATTCCATAGCTGCATAGTGTCTTCTTCTCAGGTTAGCTCTGATACCATGTTAGATTTTTATCAATTTGACAGTATTATCTTAGGATATTATCTGAGAGAATAACATGCACAACAATCAATCATAAGAGATAATAGACACAAAAAATTTCCTAGGGGAAACCATAAAGGAGAAAACCCCGCAACTTTGTCAAAGATTGAATAAGCACCAATGGCAGTAGTAAAACCCAAAGATAGTAAGATGATCGCCGACAGTTGTTCTCTCTCTTATCCTAGCTCATTCTCTCTCACTCATGTGCTACAACTGAGTGTGAGTGATTGTGTGATAAATAGAGAGTCTCACTCTCTATTTATACTAATTCTTGACTTGACAATAACTTATGAGGGCCGACTTATCTAGGAGAGTCTAACAACCCTAGTGCCCCGAAACTGTGGGGAATTTAACCCTTGAGCAATAAGGAGGGTTACCCTCTATGAGTTTACATGACTTGTTTACATTATTGATTCTCTCTATAGGAACATCGGGGTATAACATGACTCAATTACATTACAGATACTTCCCAATAGGAACATCAGGGTACAATACATAAGATATACAAGTGATATATTCTGAAGTTACAAATACATCAACACTCCCTACCATCGATAGCGTATCCATCCCATCCTTGTCCACCATTGGTCCAGGCCTGTTTAACAACTCCCCTTTGACGGACACCTTTTTATCCTTCAAACCTCCTCCCTCTACGGTTGACATATTGGATTTGTGCACCACCACATATGGTAAAATTTTGACCTCATCGCAACCTCAGCCATAGACCCAACCGCAGACCACACCCCCCCCCCAGTCTTTCTCTGATGAATTATTGGGGTTCATTTCTCGTACACACCATCCCCTTCTCTTTTCACCCTATGGAATTGTGAGTAAACCGGTCATGGCTACACTAAACCTTTCAGAATTCACTTTGTGTATTCTTGTGTGGTACCTCGATCCACCCAAACCCACCCCGACTCCACAAATCATGTTGAAACTAGTCCAACCTATTGAGACAGTGTCACACCCACCTCCTGGTACACAACCGACTAATTCTCCATCTACTCCTACACACCCTCCTCCCATTAAGATTTGGGAAAAGGCACAAAAATCCCTTGTAGAACCACGTCCACCTCCTATCTATTCCTTATGCAATGTCATCGGTCATGCGACGCAAAATTTTCTCAATTTGTCATTTCTTCACACCCACATGCGTTGTTATACCAAAATCCTGTCACCATCATGTGATAAGACATTTGACATACCTACTTGCCCTGAATCCCAGCTTCTAGAGTGGAAACTAAATGGTTTTTCATCAATCTGTCATACAAATTCCCAGCACCGTGCATGCCCCTTTATCCAAGAGTGGTACCCTTGCTCGCACTGCCTTTCATCGGTTGTCCACAAGAGGTGCCACCACCCATTTCCCTTGGTGCATACGCGGTTATTACCAGAACCGCTCTGTCATAGAAGGAGAAACAAAGTACCCTCGGTAAAAAGGGAAAAAGAGAAGTTTCTCAAGGCTTCTAGATGATAAGCCTCGTGTACTGCCTTATCCCTACTGTTGTGGGTTGGTTGAGCTCGAGATCCCTCATCCTAGGATCTTAGAGGCCACCTCACCCACTAATTTCTCAACTATCTCTATCCATTAAAGCCCTATAAATATGATCTCATAGCCATGGTTGAGGAGAGAACATTGAAGGTATTGTTATGCTGTTGGATTGATTCTTGGCCCAAGATCATTTGGAGAGATCATAGAGAGCTAGAGTAGGAGATTTTGGGGATTAAGAGCTGGTTTCATGGAGATGCATGTCAACACTAAGGCTTGGTTGTAAAATTCTTCATATTTCTAATGCAAGTTGATTTCTGTCCCACATATGATGTTGTTGTTGTGATTTCGCATATATATGTTGTTGGATTCCTTAGTTACTAGCATAGATTAGTAGATCATATTCTGGTTGCTTTGATCCATTTCATGTTGAGCTTTTTTGCAGGTATACAGGTGAACTGTCAAAGCCTTGTATTCCAGATATCTACAGTGTCTAGGGAGAGTCTTCAACCTCTGTCCTCTATTTGTTCTGCATCTAAACCATTCAGACCAGTGGAACACCTTGCTGTCCGCAGGAGGTGAAATATTCCAGCTAACAAATCTGGCGAATCCACTGGGGAGTAGAGTATTCAGTTGTTCTGATCTTCCTCAGTCTGCAACTCTTGTCTGAATCTAGGCTCCATTTTCTTCAACTCTTTTCAGTCAGATCTACTTTCTGATTTGTATTATTTGGGTTTGAAATTTTCAGATCTAAGTCATTTCGGTGTTTTATGCTCTGTTACCACATTCAATTCGACAGTATTTGCCTTGATCTAGTCTTTTCTGACTTGATCCATCGTTCTTTTTTGTTTTGTTTTGGCCATCTATAGGGAATCACGCCCATGCTATGTACGAGGAGCGGTGCCACCGCATGAACATAGCGAGCAGTAAGCGGTGCCACCACCTATATTTGGTTTGCAAGGAGCGGTGTTGTCTTGGAAACACTCTGTCAACACCTACGAAACGCAGTGCTAGGTAGGCATTAGTCCAAAACTCTTTTTCCTCATTTTTTGTTGTAAAAATTTGGAATTTTGATTGCTTTCGGTTCTGTTATCAGGCTTGTGTTATTGAATTTGATGTGTGTGGCTTACTGCTTTGATGGTTTAAGATTGATTTGAGTGGAATTCCAAACATTTATTTAGTCTTTTTTATTATTCATCTGCTTCTTGCTTGTTGGTTGTGCTTAAAGAAGGATTTCTTGTTTTCTGAATGTTAGGGTGCTCATTGAAGTCTCTTTTCGTTGCATATACTGAAAGAATAACACTAGATTAGCTTCTAGATTTCATTTCTTGCTTGCATAGATTTCATTTCACCCTTCTCATTTGCTTTCGAAAAGAAGAATTTGGTTTGTAAAAGTGTTTGCTTGTCTTTGATTTGATGTTCATGACTATTAATTGGAATGATTTTTGGTTTTGAAACAAAAAGAAATACACTCTCTTCCCTCCCGTAAGTAGGCATACTGAACGGTAAAAGTGAACATTTGCATAAGCATATTGCATGGTTTTACTTTTATGTCAAAACATCATGCATTCACCTACCATACAAGTTAAAATTAACGGTAGTTGTAGGTTAAAATTTATGTAGTAACTTGAGTGATAGGTTAGAGACGTGTTCTGGCGTCGTAAAACGTAGGAGCTGTCGTTATTTGTTAGCATTACATTCTGGGACTCGCACGGTTCTTCCACGTACCGTCGGTATATCGAACAGCCTTTCACGTACCCTTGAGGTATATAGAAAGGTACTTCACGTTCGATTGTATATCGGAAGGCCCCTTGTGTACGGTTATGCATTAGACAACACTACTACCGATTCGAGCTCCCACGTACCTTGAGTATATCGGGAGACCCCACTAGGGTACCTTATCTATCTGAGAAAAGACCTTTGTCCATCTTGTTTGGAGCCATATAATGAAAACAACATTCCAAGGGATTAATACACACGTACCCTTGAGGTATATCGTGAGTGGCACCTTCTTGACAATCCAAGTGAGAGACCTGACTTTTGAACTCCTCCTGTCATTTTAATTCTGCTTGTTTTGACCTATAGTTTGAGTAGGGAAGTCTTTTGGTGTGTTTTTTTTAGATTTTTAGACCCAGGTTAGATAGGAACTATACAAAATAGTTGAGTTAAGATAGTCCAGAAGAGTACAGGGCTTGCCACCCGATTTTATTCCTGTTTTAGGAGAAAATCCAATGGAAGCTATTGACCAAGGAGCTGCTACCACCTGCCAAGTGGGAGATAATGTGGTGGTGGAAAGTGGAGTACCATATTCTTCACACTCGCCTCCCCTAGTCCAACAACCTTCTCGGGGAAATTCATCGTTCCATTCTCCCTTGGAAGGTCATGTTGATGATGCAACCCATTCGGACTTTGGTCCTAATGCTCCTTTTTGGGAGACACCTATCGGACATGCCATTGCCTCATTTGGCACCCGTGTAAGTTCTCCCGATGATGAAGAAGAAATTAGGCAATACCGTGCTGCTATTCTCCATGCATAGGAGGTAGAAAAGCATATTGATAACCTATTAGGCTCTACACTAGTACGTTCCACATCTCTTCCTATGGGGTATCGTTCACTAGCCGATTCTATGAGACCCATTGAACCGATTATAGATCGTCCATTAACAACCCACAACCCAGGTCAAATTTCCACCCCTCTCACCTCTCATGTTATGTCTGTTCCAAATCCTCCTAGGTATTTTGCAACTGGGGCCCAACCTTCAATTCTTGTTTCGTCAGTACCTTCTAATGCCAGGAGGAAACCCCCGACACGACCTACGTTATCTGATACCGGAGTTGTATCTAGTCAAGGGCAGACCTCTAACATAGAAACATATATATTTTTTGTCCCTCCCACCCACGCTAATGTGGTAAATCCCCTATCTAGTTCAGGTCATCCCTTGGGGGCACAACCTATTACCATTCAGTCTTCTAGTGGTTATGGTTATCAAATACCTATAGGTAATCATCCATCTAATCCTACATGAATGCCTTATACTGGAATTCCATACCCTAGTTGTTGGAATATAATCCGACGGAATTATATCTTGTAAATAAATAAATGAAAATGAATAATTATGTAGGAAGCTGAAAAGGCTGGTCGGAAGATGAAACTCAACCAGCATATGTAATGTATAAATAAATTATTTTGCAATGGAATAGATGAATCGGGAGTTATTTTACCCAACAGTGGTATCAGAGTGATTCATAACTCCTGCATGTACAGTCTTCATTCTGCTGCTATCTGCACCCTGGTATTTCCTCAGTCTGCAAATTGCATGCATTGGTGCATGTGCTGGCTGCTCTAAAATAAGCATTACTCCCTTGACTGCGTTGAGGAGCGTGTTTGATGGATTGAGGTCTGAATTGGTTAGCCGGATTATCGATTACCTTCAATATTTTGCACGGTTGTCCCTGAATAGTTTCTACCTGAATATTCTCTACCAAAATGACTGAGCTCTAGCTACATGTTGCATTCATCATATACCTAACCCTATTCTGCATATGAAGCATCTCCTTTTCACCACTATTTTTTCATATAGCTGCCACTGCGAATACTGTTTCGGTGTCGAGACTTCCCCAATATGCAATCTTTTGTTCGAGTCTCTGATTACAATTTTTTTTGAGAGGGTCGTGAGCCATTCTCACCACATTCACGGCCTCCATCTAAGGCTGTCCATTGTGTGAAAGAATCCACACTATTTTCTCTAACGTTGGAAGAATCAACACATTGTTGAAGAGGAGAGACTCGGTGCTGCGATACACTACATTCACAAGCTGTTTTGCTGCGAACTTGAGGTGAGAGCTCATGCATATGCACTGAGCTTGAATAAGATTCAGTCACAAGAAGCTCTCCTGTATTCAGCTAAGGGGAGCTCGTATTCCTGGAACCTCCATATCCACGGTTTCAAATAAAGTTATCGATGTTTTATTTGTGAGAGTCTACTCTTAAGTCTGGTGATTGTGTTCTCTCATTCTACATTTATGGTGTTGAGGGCTCCTCCACCTACAAATTTGAAGTGCATCGGGTCTGTGTCGAATCTTGGAGGGTTGTGAGCCACTCCTTTGCTAAATCTGCGACGAATGAAGAGACTGTGTCTGTGCCTTCTGGAAAATATGTGTTTGAGTTGCGTGATGTGAACCCAATGGTTGTTGCGACCTTTGTATTGAAGATTGAAGACGTGATATGCTACTATGAGTTCTTTGAAGCCCAATGACTGAAGATTGTTGGTGTAAGATTCAGGACATTACCCAATTTCATGGAGGTAAAATATTGTTGTTGTATTTACTTGTGACCGTTGGAGACTGCATAAAACCTAATTTTTACCCTAATTTTATGGGTGGAGTTTAATTGGAAAAGTATGCAAATATTTTCATTTGTGTTGGGTGAAAGAGGCCCATGACTGCTGTATATGATGTGAACGGTGTATTGGAGCCATGAACTTGAATAGTATATTCTTGGAACAGCTGCATGAAGAATTTCTTCTTCCTGAATTGTTGCGAACTGAAGCTGCTTATATCCACTCAAACGCCCGAAGGTGCATTTTGGATATATGAGACCATCAAAGACTGCGATGAAGATTCATGCCTTTCTGAAACTACGTGAAGCTTGAAGACATTGTGAAGACTCAGCTGCATGGAGGTAAAACGCTTTATGTTCAGTGCTGCAATTGTTTGTTGGGAATATATAATGAAGCTGTGATCACATACTATGTGAGAAGATTGCTACAACCTCATAAACTGTGACTTTGTTGTAAAGCTTGAGGAAGGTGGCAGAGACTTAGACCTGCACCTTTACTCTTTCTTCTTTTCTCCTATTGCTTTAGTTGTAGATTCATCACAGAAGATGCAATCTATAGCATCTGTATTTGGTGCCACTCTCACTGGAAAGAGAGGCATAGGAAGAAGAAACTTCAGAGTTAGAGGAGGCAGAAACAACTCCAGCAAAAGATCAGATTTGAAGTGCAAGCGTTGTGGAAAGATTGGACACACAGTAGATCAGTGTTGGGCTTCGTGGGAATCCATCAAAGACAGACATAACCAGAAGAAAGATGACAATAAGAACCAAGATTCTAGTAAATCTTCAGATTCTGCTCATTGTGTTGTTGCACATTGTAATCTTGGTATTAATGAAATGATTTCACTTTCATCTTACACAGATTGTTGGCTACTTGATACTGGTGCAACATCACACATGACTTTTAGAAAAGACTGTTTTGAAGAACTTAATGAAACAATAAATGGCATAGTTTACTTTGCAGATAAGTCAAGTCTTAAACCAAAGGGAATGGGCACCATTCGGCTGAAGATGCCTGGATTTTTTGATTTCTTGTTGAAGAATGTTCTTTATCTTCCAGAGTTGCAGAGAAGCCTGCTGTCCTTGGTGCAGATTCGACAGCAAGGCCATTCCATCCACATGTTTGATGGAATCATAGAAATAAGAAAGTCCTCTGACAACCAATTCAT
>LPNX010595081.1:903182-943321 GCA_001517045.1 Pseudotsuga menziesii | reverse complement strand
AAGTTGCAGACATCTTCACCAAAGCGCTTGGACGAGAAAAGTTTGAAAGATTCAGAAACATGCTCGGACTTACTAACACCCCTTTGGATTAAGGGGGGGATTGTTGCAATATAATCCGTCGGGATTATATCTTGTAAATAAATAAAGGAAAATGAATAGTTATGTAGGAAGCTGAAAAGGCTGGTCGGAAGATGAAACTCAACCAGCATATGTAATGTATAAATAAATGATTTTGCAATGGAATAGATGAATCGGGAGTTATTTTACCCAACACTAGTAATACTTTTACGCCATGGGGGCAACCCAACTGGTCTTACATGCCAGCCATGGGAGGGATACCTATACATACTGCGGGAGGTGCGGGAGGACCACCTTATGGAGGTCCTCCCTTTGGGGGACCTCATGGACCCAGAGGATCTGGCAGCTTTCCTCCTTATGGTCCTGGGGGTCCTAGTGGTCCTGGGGGACCTGGTGGCTTTCCTCCTTATGGCTCTGGAGGGTCTGGTGGCCCTCCACCTAGTGGTTCCAGTGGGTCTGGAGGTTTACCACCTCCTGGAGGCTCCGGAGGGTCTGGTGTTCTGCCTCCTAGTGGTCCTGGTGGTCCTGGTGGTCCTGGTGGTCCTGGTGGTCTTGGTGGTATTGGTGGCTCTAGCGGTCCTCCTCCTGCAGGCCCTAGTGGTCCTAGCAGTCCTAATTCCAGAAATCAACCCCCCATGGGTAGATGCTCTGGTCGTTCTTCCTCACAGCAACCTGTTTATCAGTCTACCTATGGCCCTATTGGTAATTATATGCCATATCAATATTACCAGTATGTGCAACCCAATAGACAGTTACCTTTCCTAGAAACTTTGGACTTGCCTGATTTGTCCAAGTTGATTAATGATCCCATTCGACACAATCCCTCATCGCCTCCCATTCCAGTAAAGTTACCATCGGATATTCCAAAATTCAATGGGAAGCAGGGTGAAGATCCGCGGAACCATGTTATGACTTTTCATTTGTGGTGTTCCTCGAACTCCCTCATGAATGATTCCGTTCGGTTACTACTCTTTCAGCGAAATTTGAATGGTACGGCCATGAAGTGGTACATTGAACTCCCACAACATTCGTTTGTGGATTTTGGCTTGTTGGAAACCATACTTCTTACGCACTTTCAACTCCCTATCTGTTATGAAACATGCACTGAACTTTTAACTTCTCTACGATAGAACACCTCCACCCACATTTGTGATCATATTCATGAGTGGAGAAGGCGGAGAAGGATTATTAAGGCCCCTATTCTGGATCAGTTGTTAGTTGATTGGTTCACTAAGTCCTTGTTGCCTCCTATTGCCCAAGATGTGGCCATGGGCAGTGCCGTTACCGAAGAGTAGGCCATGATTAGTCGGGCTCAGTACCTAGACTTGGTCTATTCCTATTCTGGGACTCTTTATGACCTGAACCCTCATGCTCCTCGCCCCAGCACTGACCCTGCCAAGCCACCAGCAGAAGTACCTATTGATGGGATTGTTGGTTCAATCCAGTCCCCATCCACAGTGAAACCTGCCAAGCAAACCCAAACCGCTACTCCTTTGACTCCCAAGGTTTCTGCCGAGGTCAATTCTATTCAAAGTAATTAAACCTCAGGTAATAAAAAGAAAGGTAAAAATCGAAATAAAAAACCTGGAAACCAACAGGAGACCCCACGATCAACCAATAATGACAACGACAAAGGGAAAAGGAAGGCTAAATCTCCTTGTCTGTTATGCGGTGGTGACCATTTTTCAAAGGAGTGTCCCCGTTGGGACGAAATCTCCCAGTTTCTGAAGTCTAATCCTGCACCTGCAGTACTTATGGATCCCTTTCCCTCTCAACAATAACTGGTAGACCACATGTCTAACTAGGGTAACTCTAGTTCATCGAAGGAAATTTGTATGATGTCCTCAGATACCATCCATCTACAAACTCGAAGCCAAAATTATGATAAACCCGCAGATAAGAAAGAAGATCAATCTTCTTAAGGGAAATCTCCCTCTACTAGTTCTCTGGAATCCTCATCTATTGTTCCCTTGTCTATCGAGAAGCCTACTCTCAACATGATTTTGCGCCCACCAAAGAGTACTCTTCAAAAGGCTGTCTTTAATCCCAATTCCTGAGCTGCTCAATTCTATAATGTGGTTGACGATCTTGCTCAGGCACCTTGTGCGATGTCTACCCTAGAAGTACTCCAAAGTTGCACCACACAGCGCAAGAACTTGTTGACAACTTTAGGAGCTTTAGACCGGATAACACTAACTTGATTCACTTCAATGTTGAGAACTATAAACCTAGATTACAGCATAAAATCACTTTTCAGATCATTATGAAAGTAGTGGGAAATAAAGTCTTTTGAACGGTACTAGATGAAGGAGCTTCGACCTCGGTGTTATCTCTGACTTGTTGGAAAGCTCTTGGCTCTCCCGAGCTTGTTACATCACCGATGACCCATAAATCCTTTGATGGACGGGGTTTCCAACCCCATGGTCTCATATCAGCCCTCACGGTCGAGCTAGGGGGAAAAACCGTTTCCATCCAAGTAGAAGTGGTGGATGCCCCTTTGGATTATAACCTCCTTTTAGGAAGGAATTGGTTCTATGCCATGACTGTTGTTGCTTCAACAGTATTTCGAACGGTACAATTCCCGCATCTTGGAAGAATTGTTACCATTGCCCAACTTGATTTCTGTACGTTGGATGTTACTACTTCCACAGCTAATAATATCCCCATGTTAGGTCAGTCCCCTCCTCCTTACCAGTCGATTGGGGTAGGTATGCTGAACGATTCATCCCTTATGGGGATTTTTCCATCTACTCCTCCTAGCACAGATACCGCGACAGTACATATGATCACCTCATTTGATTTTGAGCCCAAGGGAAAAAATGTTGTTGAGTCCACCTCATTGAGCCCGCACGAAGCTATGTATGACACCATTAAAACTTGTTCCGATGATCACACTAATGACCTTCATTTAGTGGCTTTAGATCCTTACCATTTACCATACTGGTTAGAACCTTCTCTTCCGATTCTATATTATCTCTCTAAGACTTTTCCTTTCGACGAGTCCATTATAGAGATCATGAATACGGATGAGCCCATTTGGGAGGATCACCATCATAGATCCATGTTCCTCCCCAATACCAGTTCAGGAAACCATGATTTTGCATCCTTGTTTCCTACTGATATTGTCAACATTCCGCAAAGTCCTATATTGTTGCAAGATATAGATTCTGAAGGAAACCTTTGCAATATTACTCAGATGAACCCAATTGACATATCAGCCAAGCCTGATGTTATTGAGCACGTTCATGTTGGGCAGAACTACTCCACAGATGAATCTGAAGCATATAAGGCACTTTTTAAGGAATTATGTGATATTTTTGCCTGGTCCTATGAAGAGATGTCAGGGATTGACCCTTCCATTGTGGTCCACGAGATTAAAACTTATCCCACAGCTAAACCTGTCAGGTAGAAACTTAGGAAAGTCCATCCTAGGAAGGCCGCAACTATTAAAGACGATATTGAGAAACTTCTGAAAGCTGGTTTTATTTATCCTGTACCTGTGATGGAATGGGTATTGAACGCTGTCCCTGTCAATAAAAAAGCAGGGCACCATTAGAGTTTGCATTGAATTTAGGGATTTAAATAAATATTGTCCCAAGGACAACTTTCCTACCCCGCATATCGATCATATTATCGACAACTGTGCTGGAAGTGTCATCTTTTCATTCATGGATGGCTTCTCTAGCTACAATCAGATTGAGATATTGCCCTCCGATCAACATAAGATGACATTCATTTGCCCATAGGGAACCTTTTCATATAAGAACTTACCTTTCGGCTTGAAAAATGCTGGAACCACGTTCCAGCGTGTGATGTCCTATGTGTTTCACGATGTTAAACATATTGTTGAATCGTACCTTGACGACCTCCCTACTCATTCACAGCAACAAGAGGACCATCCTGGTCATCTTAGAGACATATTCCTGAGATGTCGTCATTATAATATACGGCTCAATCTGCATAAATGTGTTTTTTGTGTTGAGACGGGACATCTGCTTGGCTTTGTGGTATCCAAAGATGGCATCTGGATCGATCCTTTGAATATTGCCGCTATCATTAATCTACCAGCCCCAACCAACATCCTTGAACTCCAAAGTTTTCAAGGGAAGGAAAACTTTCTCCGTCGTTTCATGTGCAATTTCAATGAGAAAACGCACGGTTATATGCGTCTCCTCAATAAGAACACTCCATTCTTCTGGGATGACCAAGCCCAACGTGCCTTTGATAATCTTAAGCATGCTCTAACTCATTCACCCGTGATACACCCCCAGGATTATTCAAAGGACTTTCTCTTGTATATTGTTGCCTCCGCTACTACCATCGCCATGGTTTTAGTGCAGGACAATCTCCATGGCTAGGAGCATGTGATTTATTACGCCAGTAATCACATGTGGAGAAGCTAAATTTGGCCACGGTCATTACTGTGCAAAAATTTCGTCACTACATTTTGCTTCGCACTACCACCGTATTGGTAGAACAGAACCCAATGTACTACATTTTGACTCGTCAAGTAGTTGGGGTCAAGTAATCCCATTGGATCGTCATCCTTCAGGAGTTCGATCTCAAGTTTTCCAAGGCTACATCAAAGAAATCCTTGGTTTTTGCTAAGCTTATGTGTGACCTTCCCTGTGCTACCACGGAATCTAAGCCCAATGATTCATTTCCAGATGAATTCTTGTTCCTAATTAGCACTACTGATCCTTGGTATGGAGATTTGTTGATTTATCTCCAGACCCAGCGTTTTCAGCTGCATCTATCTCATGATGATTGTCGCCGCATCCGTCACCACGCGAAGTACTATCTTATCTTAAATGATACTTTGTATAGATGTGGGATTTATTACATTCTCCGGCGATGCCTCACTCATGAGGAGGCTGAACATGTGTTGAATGATTGCCACTCTGGAGCATGTGGCGGTCATTTATCTGGGATGGCTACAACCCAAAAAATCCTTCGCGCTGGCTATTTCTGGCCTTCTGACTTCAAATACTGTCATGAGGCTGTTAAGAAATTCCCACCTTGCCAACATTTTTATCCCAAAAAGCGCACCCATCCTGCTCCACTTCACCTCGTCATTGCTGTTGGCCCTTTTTCCAAATGGGGATTGACTTCATGCATTGTAAGCCTACCTCAGCCAGGGGGCATGGTTACATCATCGTAGCCGTGGCTTATTTCAAAAAATGGGCTTAGGCCATGCCTACATATGCAGAAGATGGTAAGACTACTGCTCTCCTCTTGTTCAATCATATCATAGCTAGATTTGGAGTCCTGCAGTCCATCGTCACTGATCACAGATCTCATTTCCGTAATCAAATGATGGAGGAATTGAGTGCCAAGCTAGGTTTTCACCATGAAAACTCTACATTGTATTATTTGCAAGATAATGGTCAGGTAGAGGGCATTAACAAGGTTTTGAAAACTATGCTTCATCGGATGGTTGGAGATCATAAATCCAATTGGCATCTCGTTCTTTTTTTCCGCTCTTTGGGCTTATTGGACTTCCGTAAAAATAGCTATTGGTTTCATGCCATTCCAGCTTATCTATGGACTTGAAGCTGTCTTGTCGATCCGATCTCAGATTCCATCTTTACAACTTGTCGTCAAACTTCTCCTAGACACTTCCGTAGAGGAAGCGAGATTTTTGTAATTAATTAACCTTAATGAGACTCATAGAGTTGCTTCCTTGGCTAATGAGGCACATAAGAAATGCGTCAAGGTGCAGTACGATAAATCCATCCAGCCTCGTGTTTTCAATGAGGGTGACCTAGTTTTGAATTATGACCAGAGATATGACAAGCTAGGGAAGGGTAAGTTCGAGTCCATGTGGTATGGACCTTTCATTATTTCCAAGGTGTTAGAGAAAGGAGCCTATGAGTTAGTTGATTATGATGGAATCCCTTTGGGGAAACCTCATAATGGGTTGTAACTAAAAAGGTACTATGCCTAGGTTTTGTTGGATGGTATCTTGTATATATGTATATTGATTGACTTTCAGTGTGCTTTCAGTATTTTCAAGATGGTTTTGAGTTTTAGTGTCTGCATCTGTTTATACCATGTTTTGGTCATGCAGATGGCTTTCTACGACTTCACTGATGGTGCTTTCCACCACACCTTGAATCTAGCCTTGGCTGCTTGGTTTCTCTATTCCCCAGCTGAAGATTGGCCAGTTCAGGAGTGGTTTGTTTAGGTCCCGCTACTAATAACATCGTCGAATATGAAACAGTCATCGGTCTTCTGACTGAAGCTGCCTCCCAGGATTTCCGTGATCTAGTAGTTTTGATGGACTCTCAGCTTGTGGTTTGTCATTTAAACCATGTCTACACCATTAGGAACCCGATGCTCCTCTACCTCTTTCAGAGGGTACGTTTGTTAGAAATATCATTTGGAACCATTACCTATAGGTATATCCCTAGGGAATATAATGCAGTTGCTAATTCATTGGCTAATTAGAACCTAGATTGGCATATTTCTCATTCATNAAATAGGTCCCGAGACCTCATCTGAAGCACGTAGGCTTTTAGGAAAAATCATCATACAAAAAATCCTGAAGCTATCAGCTTTCAGTATACATGTCTCATCCACTAATGGTGCTCATGATAGCACATCACTGCTCAAGCCACCCTACGTAGTAGCCTGCTGAATTGGCCTGGTACTCCCACCGTAGATCTCTGATATCTAGTCAGGAGGTCACCTATATTAGCATCTGGGATGTCCAGAGTCAACCTCTCTAGGTTCTCCTCCAGCTCCCTGGTGATATCATCACCCTGTGGCACGAAGAGAGCTCTGGCTCGCCTGTCTAATGGAGATGCTCCTCCAGGCCTCGCTGCTCCAACATCTGCATGAAGACAAACATGTCTCGTCACTTATCATAAAAAATATAAAACATAAAAAAAATTCCATTGTTAGGGTTTCTTTCTTCTTACCAATGTCACCCCACTGCCCTCCAGGTGGGAGTGGTAGGTCAGGATCACTTGTAAAATCTGTGCTTGCATAGGCATAGTCCTCGACCATGAGCATCTGATCCCACAACCATCTGAAGAAAGGATCACCGAACTTCACTCTTCCCTTACTCGCTCTTGTGCGAGCCATGACCTAGACCCACCTTAGCATACGGGGGTCTCGTGCTCTCAGAATCCGGAAAGTCACCTGAGGCCCCATCTGTGGGACCCACTCAAAGAAGAAGCAAGCTAAGATGGAACCAAAGCTGAACTGCTTCAGCTCTCCCTGCCAACATTTAGTCAGCTGATCCTTGAATATTGGAAGCAATGCTTTTGCCCAGTTGAACGCCGTAGGTGCCATAGCCTTTAGGACGTATAGCATATGTTCCCTGGAAGCCTGATGCACACCCTGGCTCCTTGCCACCCTCTGCATGTTGAACAGGACAATCCATAGAGCCCTGTCTGTCACTGCCCTGATGGGGATTTTCTTCCCCGATGTACCTGTACCTGGTACACAGTGCTGATCTATGAGCTCTCTGATGGTAACTTCCCCACCACGGGAACCTATAAATGAGATGGGGGCACCCCATCTCGATAGGCCAGTCAGGAAGTATATATCCTCTACCTCCACTGTAAGTATGTGTGCCCCCACCTCGAAATACTGCTATTCTGGATTCCACATTCTCAGTATGTGTTACAGTAATCTCTCGTGGGACACCATGCTTGGTGTCTGGAAGAAATTTAAGAGCCCATAGTCTTGAAGTGCAGCAATACAAACCGCATTCCTTTCAGCAGCAACATCCTCATTATCATGTGTTATTTCCTTCCATATCACGATATTTTGGACACCTAGACCTGCCAAAAACAACAATGGTATGCATTAATATAATCCTTGAGTCATTACAAATCAAAAGAATGAATAAATTTTGCCCATATCATTTGTTTAACTTGTCCACAGCTGGCACCACCTGTGCCCCATTGGAGACAGGCGGTGGCACCGCCTGTCCGTCGTGTTCTTGGCATGGTTCTCGGGTGGTACCGCGTATCCCGCAAGGGGTAGTCGCAGTGCCCTCATATTGTATTTTATGGCTTGCCAAATAGGCCCAAAACCCTACCAAATTCTGAAATAGAAGCTACGAAATGAAATATAAGGGTCTTAGCTGTTACCCACAACTGACGAGACTGAAAACAGACGGTGGAAACTCCCGGTATCAGTTGTGGAAGATCTGGCTAGAAAATGATCCAAGTGCTCTCTGCTAGAGGTATATAGTGAAATGTTTTGATTTTTCACTATTTACTCGCCTTATATAGACATTTTTTGGGTCCGACCTATTATAGTTTTGATATTACATCATGTTCTGGTAAAAATCTATTTGTCATAATCCCTTAATGTTGATTTTGAATGCATTTAACACTTGTTTATGAGTCGTCTGCAGGTTGACTTTAGTAAGAAGCTTTGGAAAGTTTGTTTATGGCTTTTTCGTACTTTCACAAAATGGAAAAGGTCATCGAGCATTTATTACGACACTTTTTCATGCTCGTTAAAATATAGTATCAAAGTTTTGAGTCCAGTTCAAGTTTCTTTCCAGGCTCATAAAATATGACATTATGTAAATAAGCGTCATGGAGTTCTCTTTTCACCTCTTTTCCAAGCTCCTTAAACACAAAAAAGTTGTTGAGTCCATTTTCGATTCTTTCCTGGCTCGTAAAACATTACGTTGCATAAAGGAACCTCATGGAGTTCTCTTTAAACCCTTTTCAGGCTCCCTAAATACGAAAAGATTGTCGAGCGATCTTGTCTTCACGCTCGTTAAAGTATTTGAAGAGTCGTCCATCTGACGGTAGGTTATCTCTTTCTCGGTTCCGATAGGACTATTGACGAGAAAGGAACACTCCAGCCAATCATGACTGGAAGAGTTCTCTAAGGTATGATTTTACACTTTTTCGGGCCTTAGAGACTAAATCATACGAAAAAGGACCCCCATGGAGTTTTCTTCTATATTCGTTCAAACTCTCTAAATATGAATGATACCGAGTTTTCTTTCAGTGGACTCGTTAAATTAAACATTGAGAGGCCCATTTGGGAATGAACCCCTCCTCTCTCAAGTTCATAAAACATATGAGACTAGACTTGTCTTCTGACAAGCTATATCGAGTGTTTGTTACCCTCTTTGAACTCGTAAAACTGAAAAGAGGCACCCATCGATCATGATGGGGAAAATGGGAAGGGAATCATTTTGTAAATAATGGTAGTTGTTTGTCGTTACCTTTGAACATGGCACTTGTCTACATAGTCATATCAGTCAATTGGGTATTTAGTTGATCTCTGTGACGATCCACTTTCATGAGTCATGTCAATCCTTTGAGTCTTTCAAAAGAATGCATTGTCCACTGTCGCATTGTGTATCTGTCCTGTCTAGTCATTGTGCCAAGTCATTTTGTCGTGCCGCCCGATGTTCAAAGGGGATCTAAAGAATTTTTACCTCTGCAGTCTACACAGTCTTTGTGTCAGTATCTTTGAGTTAGTCATATGGTTACTACATTCATATCATTCCAGAACTATGTTCCGAGTTTCATGTCATCGATGTGGGCCTCATCAGGGCCTCCTTCGACGAGACTATTCCCGTCGACATCAGCTCATCATCCAGGAAATAGTCTTAGAAACAATATTTAGTACCTTGAGATCTGTATGCCTTAATGACAAATTCTCTCCCTCTCAACATAGGTTCACATCATTGACCTTTGATCAATAGAATCGACTAGGTGTTCGACATCAGGACATCTATTCGCACTCAGTTGATTGTACTAGGATACCTTGGGAATCATTGACATTAATGGTGATCTCCCTTGCACTTGTTAACGGTTCACATCATTGGCCGGTAATCGAGTGGTTTCTACCATGTTCGACTTCAGATCATTGTAATCACATGGATAGAATAGTACTTTGTGGAAGACAAGATGAATACCCTGGGCATTTGTTTAAAAGCGCTCACTGCTTTTCCCTAGGTTTCGATGGAGTTTTGTATATCTAGCATGGATCCACATTTGTATCATCATGGCTATGCTCAAATTTGCGTCTGTATGACATAGATCTATGTTGTATGTCTGGTATCTATGTCCAAGTTTGAGTCCTCTATCACATGGAACTACGCTGTATTCTAGTAGCCATGCTTGTTTATTCCACTCATGGATCTGCCTTGTATTGGTCTGCAGCTATGAGTTTGGTTACTTGTGTCTATGAGTCAACATACTAATGAACTATAGATGCCTACTTGATTACATACTCCGATCGAGCTGACATTTTCATCTCCTGGCGACAAATTGTTCTCAAAGCTCTCATTTATCGTATCACTCTAAGACTCATGCTTTGGGGGGCATCCTGCTATACCAAAATCCTGTCACCATCATGTGATAAGACATTTGACATACCTACTTGACCTGAATCCCAGCTTCTGGAGTGGAAACTAAACGGTTTTTCATCAATTTGTCATACAAATTCCCAGCACTGCGCATGCCCCTTTATCCAGGAGCGGTCCCCCTGCTCGCACCGCCTTTCATCGGTTGTCCACAAGCGGTGCCACCACCCATTGCCCTTGGTCCATATGTAGTTATTATCAGAACTGCTCTGTCATAGAAGGAGAAATGCAGTACTCTGGGTAAAAAGGGAAAAAGAGAAGTTTCTCAAGGCTTCTAGATGATAAGCCTTGTGTACTGCCTTATCCCTACTGTTGTGGGTTGGTTGAACTCGAGATCGCTCATCCTAGGATCTTAGAGGCCACCTCACCCACTAATTTCTCAACCATCTCTATCCATTAAAGCCATATAAATATGAGCTCATAGCCATGGTTGAGGAGAGAACATTGAAGGTATTGTTATGCTGTTGGATTGATTCTTGGCCCAAGATCATTTGGAGAGAGCATAGAAAGCTAGAGTCAGAGCTTTTGTGGATGAAGAGCTGGTTTCATGGAGATGCATGTCAACACTAAGGCTTGGTTGTAAACTTCTTCATATTTCTAATGAAAGTTGATTTTTGTCCCACATATGATGTTGTTGTTGTGATTTCGCATATATATGTTGTTGGATTCCTTAGTCACTAGCATAGATTAGTAGATCATATTTTGGTTGCTTTGATCCATTTCGTGTTGAGCTTTTTTGCAGGTACACAGGTGAACTGTCAAAGCCTTGTATTCCAGATATCTACAACCTCTAGGGAGAGTCTTCAACCTCTATCCTCTATTTGTTCTGGATCTGAACCATTCAAACCAGTGGAACACCTTGCTGTCCGTAGGAGGTGAAATATTCTAGCTAACAGTGCATAGCAGTAGATATTGACGCTGCTCTAGTTTTCAATGTCCCAACCATCCCTGTGATTAAGACAAAATCACTACGAACAAACCATTGGTGTGCAGTTTCTGGCCTATAAGGTCATTATTCCCATCATTTCCCAAACTTTCCCACATACCAGTCTCTCATCATTAACCTTCACAAGCAATCCCTTGAGTCCAAAATCACCATCCTCAAGGAAATCCAGCCTCCGGCCTCTTCCTCGGACACCAACAACACCATCTATATGATCTCCATTTCCATTCATCCTTCCCCCTCCTCGATCGCGGAAGATCCCTCCAATCTATCCAGGTACCAATTTCACAATGATGAAGAGATCCTTGAAGCTCTCATGACTCTTGAACATCCTTGGGATGATCTACATCATTGCTCATTTTTCATCCTCGATGAACCTTCATCATCGTCGGACCAATTCTCTGTTGAACGAAACACTTTATTCATGGAAGTTTCAATTGGTTCAAAAACCCAATACCAACCCCTGAAGCCTTTGAAGAAGGTAACATGGCCAATATCTCACCAACCATCCAAGTCTATATCTCAATGAAACCTGGGATAGTCGAGAATATCACGAACGGTGCTTCATGCTCTCCTGAGGAAGTCATCGCATACAAAACATTTTTTTCAAGAATTTCATGATAGTTTCACTTGGTCCTATACCGGGATTCCTAGGCTCTATCTGTCTATAGTTGAACATTGCATCAACACATGGCCTGATGTTTCCCTCATTTTCCAAAATCAACGACCCATCCACCTATCAAAGGTCCCTACCGTCAAATCTGAGATCCAAAACTACGCCAAGCAGGATCTATATACCCCATCGCATATACGACTTGGGTTTGCAATCATGTTCCCGTTAATAAGAAAACAAGTAACCATTTGTGTATGTGCTGACTTCCATTATTTGAATTTGTCTTGTCCCAAAGACAACTTCCCCACTTCATTTATTGACCAAATAATATATGCATGTGTCAGTCATGAAGTATTTTCCTTCATGAACAATTTGTCTTGCTATAACCAAATACACAAAGAAGATCAGTATAAAACCGCTTTCACATTCTCCTGCTCCAAGAGACGAAAATAGATAAGAGAAATCTTATTTTCTTAAGTAAAAAGTCATGGATTAAATTCACAGGGAAGGATGTGAGTGTGCGGGGTTCATCCGGTGGCCTTGCAACCTTGTGGTCGGAGGACCTTTTTTCTCTAAAAAATTCTTTTGAAATGCAAAACTGGATTTATACAGAGCTTAAGCACATCTCTAACAAGATTTCTTTTGCTATTTTTGTTGAGATTACAACATCAAGAGTCATTCTCTAGTCTTGTGAGTAATATCAAGACAATAGACTTGTGCAGTCCTACAAATATCCTCATATCATTGAGGTGGTGATGTTGTAAAGTCTTGTGAGTAATATCAAGACAATAGGCTTGTTTAGCACTACGAATATCCTCATGTGATTGAGGTGCACAGTAGGCTTGTGTAGCCCTACAAATATCCTCATATGGTTGAGGTGGAAAGTAGTCTTGTGTAGCCCTACGAATATCCTCATATGGTTTAGGTGGACATTAGGATTGTGTAGCCCTACGAATATCCTCATATGGTTGAGGTGGACAATAGGCTTGTGTAGCCCTACGAATATCCTCATATGGTTGAGGTGGATAGTAGGCTTGTGTAGCCCTACAAATATCCTCATGTTGTGAGGTGGTGTACTTTACTATGTAAAGTAGATATACTATGTGATGTATGGCTAGTCATGGTCAATAGGTGCTACAAGTCTCCTTTAGGGATTAGCTACCCTTAGAGTGATTTACTTTAGCATGTGACTATATGACCCAAGGCAATACATATGATCATAGGTTTGGAAATGATATTATGAGTATGATATGATAAAGATGATTATTTAATGAAAACACATATGGACCATGCAGAGATATTTATAATAAGCACATAGAAAGAGAGGGAACTCAAATTGCATATGTTTCCACCAAGTAATATTGAATTGATTAGATAGCAGTTGAGTATTATTTATGGTAAACAAGTTCAGTTAATTAAGGAATCAACTCCTTAACTTATGGAAGTGATTGTTGGAAATAAACACTGATGGAGAAGCACTAGTTCTCTTTGGTTACATTCAGTTACTGTTCAGTTACATTCAGTTCAGTTCAGTTACATACAGTTACTATTCAGTTACATTCAGTTACATTTAGTTCAGTTCAGTTACATTCAGTTCTATTCAGTTACATTCAGTTCAGTTCAGTTCAGTTACATTTAGTTATGTTCAGTTTAGTTCAGTTTAGTTACACTCAGTTGTATGCAGTTAAACTTAGTTCCATTTAGTTGCATGTAGTACCATTCTGTTCAACTCAGTTAACAACTCAGTTAGATTTAATTAATGGAAGGCACATATCTTCATGTGGAAGATAATTATGGAGTGCCAGCTTGACACCAGATCAGTATGGGGTGCATGATTAAAGATGGATCAATGTTTTAAGTGTTAACAAGTTGTTGCTACATGCAACCATTCTATGTTTTGTTGTAAACCTAATTTGACTTGTTATTAAAGTGCTATGCACTTGGAAAGTTAGATACAGTGTTCCATTCGATCTCCACTCTCTGGTGCTCTCTATGAAAGCAATATGCTATTGTGTTGTAATCATTCTCTGCTAATAATCTATCATACTCTAAGATCGTTTTGCTGGGTTTTTTATCCTCTAAATCAGTAGAGGGTTTTCCCAGGGTATATCTTGTGTTCTATGGTTTGATTTATGTCTTTGGATTATTGATTAGATTTATATGCATTGTTATTATGAATTAAAGTTTTAAATTTCAAGTTTCTTCATATTTTGCTCAATCACTAACATGGTATCAGAGCAAGGGTGTGCAAGAGGTTAGTTTGCGCAAGAAACTAAATCCTACGTGATCTTGAGAAGTATTGAGAAATGGGCTTGGAGCCATGGCATTGATTTCCATCCAACCAGAAGACCAGTTTGAAGATACTTCCAAATTGAAGGCAAGAGTGTGAATCATTCTTGAGTATAATGATCTAGATGTTTACTTGACCTCAATCAGTGAGGAATCTTTATGCAGCGTGAATTAAAAGAGCAAGTCAACATGCATTATTTCCGTCACTTTTCAGGAGACGAATTTCATGGAGACGTTTTGATCAATCCGTGTGGAATCAGACAAAACGGTTGAAAACCCACTTCCAAAATTGGGTGATTTAGCTCACTTGCTAGAATGTTTCAAAAATCCACAATTGTGTGAGAGATATGATTAGGTATTTGAATATGAAATTCTCATCATTCGTGTTATGGTCATTTTCTCAAAGTGGACCAATTGATGGAACAACCCCAAGAGTTGTAAGTTGGATATTATCATTATTCATTGGATCTTGTGTATAACGAGAGCCTCATAGAGTTTAGATATCATCCAAAGAAGAGGATGTTCATTGGAAGAAGTTTTATTTGAAAGAATAACATTTGCTTCGGGTTGCATGGGATCCAATTTCTCCATGCAAATATTTGCTACCTCTTGCATGCACTCAAATTTGCAAAGAGATCAAGACCGAGGGACTACAGTAATTTCCACAAGGAAGCAAAGATCAAGAGGGAGCATGCAAAACAATAAAAATGTAAGTACCCAAATTTTTTATTATATGCTACTTAGATCTATATGCTTTTGAATGGTTTCATTACAATCATATAGAGGATGCATTATTGTTCATAAGATATGAATATAGAGCATGCGTGATTATTTTATATAATATGAATATAGAGGATGCATGATTTCTCATAAGATATAAATATAGAGCATGCATGATTATTTTATAAAATATGAATATAGATCATGCATGATTATGAATATAAAGGATGCACGATTGTTTCATAAAGATATGAATATAGAGTTGCATGCTTGTTTCATAATTAGAGAGATGCATGATTGATTCATGAGATATGAATGTTGGGATGCATGATTATTTAATTATCATATGCTTTTATAAAATCAAATTATGTTTTATTACAATCTGTATTCCTAGACTTGGAATTGTGTTTAGCATATACATTGTTGTTCCTATCTTTATTAGAATGTTGTCAATCTCATGAGTCCAAATTTTGTGCGATGATATAACGATTGATATAAGACTTATGTAGAAATGATACAAGGTTGAAAACATCATTCATAAGACATGAGATCTAGGGCAGCATGATTGTTTCATGAACTGTGAACATAAGACTACATGATTGGCTAGATAGAGGGCTTCATGCTTGCCTCATGAGATATGAACATGGGACTATATATTTCTTTCATAAAATGAATTTTTGGATTGATATAGGACTGATATGGGGTTTCATATCAGTACATAAGATTATAATGGGTTATGATAAAATTGGTTGGTCAATATCTGTACATAACTAAGTAAATCTTTATCAGTATATTGAAAGTATTTCATGTGAATAAAATTCATGAGTATGAAATAGTTCTAACCATGAGAATAATTTGTCTTGTAGGGAAAATTAATATGCCATTACCTAAAATTAAAGAAGGACATGAATGTGGAGTCATTCTGATGGTTGAGCCTAGAAGAGAACAGCTCGAGAGGTTCCTGTGTCTCTTGGAAAGTAGACAAAATAGATGGCTTGATTATATTTTGATAGATGTGAAGACTCCTGAAGATATTCTATCTTATTTAGATTCATGTGTCAAATAAAGAGCTTCATATATATATGAGCATAAGTCTCCATGATGGAGAACCCATATTATGATTCTCACATTTTGCATAGTGAGAGGGAATTGCTAGTCTCACTAGCTCATGAAGAACCAGTGTAATTGGTTGATGTACCTCCTGTTAAAAAAAAGGAGATATGCATGATGCTCATATTCGAAAGGAAGCTGAGAACTATATTCAAGAATATTGTTATGATTCTTATGATTAGTGGTGTGGCAATCACCAGACAAATATTTTCCTCAGTTAAGGAAAATGTGCAGTAAAAGAGCCTGAATAGTTTCAGGATGATGGACTACAAATCCATGGCCACACATATGAAGCTAAATATGAAACTATTCTTATTTCATATTTGGAGGATCTCAAGTCAGTTGAGATGTATTTGGTTAGTCACAGGTCCCAATATCTTTTATGTACTTTGCAGTTTGTACATAGACATGTACAAAGCATGTGTTGTGGTACCTACTTGGTACAAGATGTGAACTCATATATATCTTGATCAATGAAATAGAGTTTTAAAGATATATGAAATTTAACTAATATAGTGATCGAGGAAGATCACATGTGTTGCTCTAGATAGAGCATGTTGAAAAGCAAGAAAGCTTTTGAGGGTTCTAGTCAGTTATATTTGAGACATGGTACATATCCATAAATGAGCAGCATTGCCAGCATTCTTACTAAGCTTCTGTCCGGGACAAGCTTGGTATAGTACATAATAACTCCTCTAGTTGAAAAGGGAGTATTGATGTGTCTTCATGGGCGACAGCAGATAAATTTCCCACTAGTTAGTCATCGTACATGACTTAGGAAGCCGAGGGCTGTGATAGCTTGTCAAGAGAATCCACATGAGAAGAGACATGGTCAAAAGTCTCAAAGACTATTTATAGTCGGCACTGTTAGAGAACAGTTACAACATCTCAAAGAGGTAGTTGGGGTGCTGCAAATATAAAGAGAAGGATCACTAAGAAAGTGATCATGACTTGAAGAACATTACAGAATGGCATGCTCACAAAGAACTTCTCCAGATAACAGAAGATTCAAGAAGTCAACAAATGTTGAAGAATGAAAGAAAATATAAGTATTTCTTTCGACATGTTATTACACATTTTTTGTATAATGTTGTATGTGATGGATTTAAAAAATCCATGGTTTCTAGTTTAGAGAAACTTTATTCTGGATTGCATCCAGATGATGCTACTTTGTGTAAGTAGTTGGTTGGTCTTTGAGCAGACCTGTTATGTTTTGTGCGTACTACTAAGCATATGTTTGAGTACCTTTGAGGTACATTAGAATAGGCTCTTTATTTTATTTGATACATGGTAGACCTATTATTTGATTGTGCTATCCAAATATTGTTTTAGCCTAAGATAAGCGATGTAATTTAAGGCTAGTACTACAAAAGCTAAGTGTATTGCAACTAGTACTACAAAAGAAAGATGTATGTATGAGAGTACTACAAAAGCAAAATATGTTTTGTAGATAATACTACATACTGAGGAGTAGTGTAGCTTGGGAGGATACATACTAGGGTGAAAGACTTGAGCCTACAGTCATTAGGTGTTAATAGTCAATATTTCTCGAAAACCCTATATGTGTTTTATGATAAAACATATTAGAGATGAAGTTTAACTTCATTGAACTCATGGTCATGAGTTCTAGTACATAGGTACTGATGAGCAGATTGCAAATTTGTGACAAGCCTCTATTTGTGATGAAGTTTAAACACTTCCAAGATAAGCTTGGTATGGTAGAGAATGTCTCCCTCACTGAGAGGGAGTGTTGAGATTACAGCATCAGGAGTCATTCTCCAGTCTTGTGAGTAATATAAAGACAGTAGACTTGTATAGTCCTACAAATATCCTCATATCATTGAGGTGGTGATGTTGTAAAGTCTTGTGAGTAATATCAAGACAGTAGGCTTGTGTATCCCTACGAAGGTGGACAGTAGGCTTGTGTATCCCTATGAATATCCTCATATGGTTGAGGTGGATAGTAGGCTTGTGTAGCCCTACGAATATCCTCATATGGTTGAGGTGGACAGTAGGCTTGTGTAGCCCTACGAATATCCTCATATGGTTGAGGTGGACAGTAGGCTTGTGTAGCCCTGCGAATATCCTCATATGGTTGAGGTGGATAGTAGGATTGTATAGCCCTACGAATATCCTCATATGGTTGAGGTGGGTAGTAGGCTTGTGTATCCCTACGAATATCCTCATATTATTGAGGTGGACAGTAGGCTTGTGTAGTCCTACAAATATCCTCATGTTGTGAGGTGGTGTACTTTACTATGTAAAGTATATATACTATGTGATGTATGGCTAGTCATGGTCAACAGGTGCTACAAGTCTCCTTTAGGGATTAGCTACCCCTAGAGTGATTTACTTTAGCATGTGACTATATGACCCAAGGCAATACATATGATCATAGGTTTGGAAACGATCTTATGAGTATGATATGATAAATATGATTATTTAATGAAAACACATATAGACCATGCAAAGATATTTGATATAAGCACAAAGAAAGAGAGAGAACTCAAATTGCATATGTTGCCACCAAGTAATATTGAATTGATTAGATATCAGTTGAGTACTATTTATGGTAAACAAGTTCAGTTAATTAAGGAATCAACTCAACTTATGGAAGTGATTGTTGGAAATAAACACTGATGGATAAGCATTAGTTCTCTTCGGTTACATTCAGTTACTGTTCAGTTACATTCAGTTCAGTTCAGCTACATTCAGTTATTGTTCAGTTACATTCAGTTATGTTCAGTTACATTCAATTATGTTTAGTTACATTCAGTTTTGTTCAATTACATTTAGTTCACTTCAATTACATTCAGTTCAGTTCAGTTCAGTTACACTCAGTTGTATGTAGTTACACCCAATTCCATTCAGTTGCATGTAGTACCATTATGTTCAGCTCAGTTAACAACTCAGTTAGAGTTAGTTAATTAATGGAAGGCACATATCTTCATGTGGAAGATAATTATGGAGTGTCAGCTTGACACCAGATCAGTATGGGGTGCATGATTAAATATGGATCAGTGTTTTAAGTGTTAACAAGTTGTTGCTACATGCAACCATACTATTTTTTGTTGTAAAACCTAATTTGACTTGTTATTAAAGTGCTATGCACTTGGCAAGTTAGATACAGTGTTCCATTCGATATCCACTCTCTCTCTGGTGCTCTCTGTGAAAGCAATCTTCTATTGTGTTGTAATCATCTCTGCTAATAATCTATCATACTCTAAGATCGTTTGCTGGGTTTTTTATCCTCTGAATCAGTAGAGGGTCTTCCCAGGGTATATCTTGTGTTCTATGGTTTGATTTATGTCTTTGGATTATTGATGAGATTTATATGCACTCTTATTATGAATTAAAGTTTTAAAGTTCAATTTTCTTCATATTTTGCTCAATCACTAACAATTTTCAATTTATATGTTCCTGTAAATTCTCAAGAGAAAAGAGAATGTTGGTCCTCATTGGAAAAATTTCTTGCTGCAAACAACCTTCCAAACATATTAGTGGCAGTTGATTTAAACATAACTCGAGAACCTAGAGAGAAACTCGGTGGAGTCTGTGGGAGAGATCCCATGCTCAGAACTGTGGAGCATCTCATCTCAACATGGGATCTGATGAATCTAAAACCTAAAAGAGGTCGATTCACTTGGAGTGACAATCATTCTAGAGAAGCTCATATTGTAGCTAGGCTGGACCATTTTCTGCTTTAGAGTTCTATTTTGATGGAAAATAAAATTCTCTCCGCCAACATTCTTCCAAACCTCACGTTGGACCATAAGCCAATTTTGCTAAAATTGGAGGATGAGGAAAATCGCGGCCCCATCCCTTTCAGGTTCAACCCCCTATGGATAACAAGAGACGACTTTATGGAAACTATTTCAAATGCATGGAGCATCCAGGTGATCGGTTATCCAAATTACGTCTAGGAACAAACATTAAAAAATACCAAACTTCCATTAAAGGATTGGATAAATATCTCTCCCTTCTACTCTCAGTGTAAGAAATAAAGCTTTGGAAAATTTGGCTACGATTCAATTGGATATGGAGGTCTCTGAGCTTACTGTAGAAATGCTTGAAAAAGAAAAAATGGCCCAATTCAATTCTTTCAGAGCATTTAGGCAGGAAGAAGAGCTCTTGCGTCTGAAATCCAGGAGTTTATGGTGGAAATATGGTGACAGAAACTCTGCTTATTTTCATAAGCAATTCCAAGCTAGACTCTCCTATAACCACATCTCTGAAATATCCTCTTGAAGTGGTGATACCATCAAAGGAATTTCTCAAATCAAACAAGTTGCTGAAGTTCACTTCCAGAATTTGTTTAAAGAGGATGGAGAATCAAATTCTGATTTAACATTTGATTTTCTTTCCAATGTTCCTAGCCTGGTGAGTGAGGAGGAGAATGGGGAGTTAATGATTCCCTTTTCAGAGAAAGAGATTATTTATGTGATTTGGTCCATGGAGCCTTATAAATCTCCTGGCCCTGATGGCTTCTCCTTTTACTTTTATATAGTATGCCAGAGTGTAATCAGAAAATATATCCTGAGGATGGTCAAAGCATTTCAGACTAAATCCAAAGTAGGTGTAAATACCAACTCCACCTTCCTTGCTTTAATCCCCAAAGAATCCAAACCTTCCACACTCAATTGATTCAGACCTATTTCTTTGTGTAACGCTTCTTATAAAATTATTTCTAAACTCTAATCCAACAGGCTTAAACTTCTGCTTGGAAAGATGATCTCTCCTCTTTAAGGTGGATTTGTTAAAGGGCGACACATTCTGTATAATGTGATTCAAGTTCAGGAAGCCATGCATTCCATCTTCCATAGAAATGAGAAGGGTATGTTAATAAAACTTGACATGGCAAATGCGTTTGACAAGGTAAAGCTTGCATTCCTTTACAAATTTCTTGCTTCTTTTGGTTTCAGTTCAGCATTTATAAATCTGATCAAAGCCTGTACTGATAGACCATGGATATCACCTCTAATAAATGGTAGGAAAGCTAATTTTTTTCAAGCTTCCAGGGGTCTTTGCTAGGGTTTCCCGTTATCATCGTTTATTTATATTTTAATGGTTGATTCTCTGAGTAGGAATTTAAGCATAGGAAAAAAATTGGGGATCATTTCGGGCATCAAGTCAGCCAGTGGAGTCGAGGCTATCAACCATGCCCTCTTTGTGGATGACATGTTGATTTTGGGAGGGGCCTCGTTGAGATTGGAAAGAATATTCAAAGAAATCATGCATAATTTTTGCGCCATATGAGGGGCTCTCATCAATAATCGAAAGAGCGTTGTGTACAGTTGGAATGCAGACCACTCAACTATTGCAAACATTTCTCAAACTTTAGGATTTGATGGATTTTTCACATGAGATAAGGTCAAGTACTTGGGTCTTCCTCTAACACTGGGTCACAATAACCCTTCCCTCTGGCTGGAAATTATTAGCAAGTTAAAATCCAAGACTGCCTCATGGGGTGGTCATTGGCTTTCTTCAGCAGGGAAGCTTGTTCTAATCAAGTCATCTCTCTCATCTCTTCCAATCTATCAATCCTCACTTCTTCTAGATCCTAAATCGATTGTGAATTAGATTTCCAAGCTGTTAAGAGACTTTCTTTGGCAAGGAGGTAAAGGAAATAAAAACCGTTTACATTTGGTTAACTGGGATATTGTAAAGAGACCAGTTCTAGATGGTGGTCTGCATATCAAAGATCCAGGAATGGTAAATTTAACTATGGGAGGCAAGCTGTCGTGGCAGCTTTTTTCGAACAAAAAACACCCTGTCAGTTAATTTTTTTGGAAAAAATACCTTAAAGGAGGATCTCTTCGGAATTTACAAATGTCCAACACTCCTAAAGGCACTATAATTCGGAATATTTGCAGAGTTGGGATAGAATTCTTCTCAAAACAGTTATTTTGTATCCCTGGTAACGGCAATCAAATTTTTGTGTGGGAAGATTCAATAAATGGGAAATATCATTTAAACTCTGACTCTTCAATCATTGAGATAAAGGAATGGTTGGAATCCAATGGTATATTCAGACTGTCTGATATATCTACATGGGACAGCGATGGAAAGTGGGAGGCATGGAGGTTTCTTGATCCAGATCGTGATTGCCACACGTTAGCCACCCAATTAAATATGCTAATAATAAAATTGACTGGATCGGCTCTGGTTCACCTTTCTTGTAAGGATGCATGGGGCTGAGGAACCTCAGGTGTCTACTTGGATGCATTAGGATACCAGGCTCTCCATTCCAATCAGCAATATTCTCTCAGTGCTAACTGCTGGATATCGGTGTGGCGATCCCCTACCTTCGTATGTTCCCCATTACTTGTATGGACAAGACCTATATTACTTTTTTTCTTGGATTCTCATGCATCAAAGAGCTCTGACAAGTGAAAATTTGTTAAAGAGAGGTTTTGTCGGTCCTTTTAGATGTTGCTTCTGTAAACAAGATGTTGAAACATCTGCACATATTTTTGTTGGCTGTGACTTTACTTAGACAGCCTAGACGAATATTCTAAGTGGGTTGTCGGTATCAGCTCCAATTTCCGAACCTATAATTATTTTTTCTAATTGGTAGCTCATATACCCGATAATTTCTTCCACAAGTCATGCCTGGAAAAAAATCTGGCAAGCTATCCCAAAAAAATTTTGGTGGAAAATCTGGTTAGCCAAAAATGATTTGATTTTCAATAATAAATCGACAAAACTAGAACTTGTAGCGATTAAAGCTAAGGCTATGCTATCGAAAGTGGTTGGAAAATTTCATCTTGATCCCAATAAAAACAAAGTGGAACATAAGTGGCTTGGCTTGATTCATATGGATAAACCTGAGTTGAGTATTGGAAGGCTTGTTATCACTCCTTTTTGGTAGGTAAGATGCTCGGAATCAAATTTCACAAATTGGTGGCAAAGGAAGAATAAAGCGACAATCTTCTTTGGTGGTGCATCAAAAGGTAATCCGGGGAATGATGGAGCAGGTGGATTAATATTCTATCCAGGAGGAAGGATTCATTCTTGCTTCAACTGGGGACTAGGTCAACTCTCAAATAATCAAGCATAAATTTATGCTCTTCTAAAACCCTGTCAATTTTCCAAAGAAGTTGGGCTCAATAACCTTCAAATATTCGGAGATTCAAAAATCATTATAAAAGTTCTAAATTTTTTTCAGAGTTCTCTAATATCAATCTGAACATGATTATGCAAAGGATGCATTTCATCTTGATAGATTGTGTATCGGCTTCCTCCTTTCATATTCTTTGTGACTTGAACAAGCCGATAGATCGTAAAGCAAATCAGGTCCGTCTTCTTCCTCCGGGAATGCTGAATTTGAATGATAATCCTAGGCTGTTATATCAAATCCCTAACTCAGAAATGAGAAGTTGTGAAGATCAAAATTGTACATTCTTGAAATGATGTAATTGGGCGAAGGCTCATCTCTTTTCTATATTAATAAAAAAAAATACTCGTTTTAGTGAAAAAAAAGAAAGGACGACATGGAAAAAAGGATGATCGCAAAGTTTGTTAGCACTTGTGTTTTCCTTACTCAAAATTTTATATTTGTTGTGATATTTATATTTTAATTATTTTACTCTCGCCCTTGATGTCCTCTAATAGGTGTTAAAGTACAAATAAGAGTCATCTGAAGAATTGACTAATATTGGGCTAAGTATGGGTTGTGAGTATATGTTGCGATATCAAGAGTTAGTTGTGCAAATTATATATAGTTATGTTGTTTTACTTCTCTCATTTTATAATTAATAGAAAAATAAGAAACATTTATTTAAATATATGATTTGTCGCATTATTTATAATTTACAAGAAACAAAGCATCGAGTGGACCAAACATAAGGCTTTTTGAGAGAATGCATGATGAATGGAATTGAAAGAATGTGTGTCATATATTAATCATGTCTTGCTATGGTATGCCTTTTGATTTACATAATCATTTAGATGGTTTATTTTTTAATTATGCCCACTAATGTAGATATATTCATTACACTTTGTTTTTATGTTTGTAGATGGAACATGAAGAGGATGAACCAAATTGAGCCAATCAACCAGACATTCAACCAAATAACCCTAGTATAATATCATTTGCAAGTGATGAAGAAATGAAGTGGCATAGAATTAGCTCGAGCATTGACAACGGTTAAAGTGAATAATTATGATCAATATATATAATTGGACATAATGCAAGTTGTATGTTTTAAAATGATTTTCTGTGAAAATCAGGCATCGTGTTTAATATATTGGACATATTATCTCAATTGGTTACCAATAAGTGTAACAATTACATATCGACATTTTTATTATTGCAAACCTTTTTGTCATCCCATTTTGTATAATGAAGGGTTTTTTATCCATACATAATAAAATGGGTTTCTTATATATTGCATCTACCATTGTTGTAAAATGTGATCATGTTGATTAAATAAATGGGTGATTATATATTGCAATGAACATATGTGTAATCCAATGGTATAAGACATTAATGCAACCAATATATCCAAGTGAAATAATTAAAATTTAAATATCAAACTATTTTAAAAATTATTTCATTTTATGATGATTATGGAATTGAAAAAAAAACAATTGAACTCAATGTATGGTTCACAGCATATGTAATTTGTTCTGGCCCATGACCATGCTATGAGCATTGTCATGTCCCCGCCTAATTAACCGACAAAAGTGTGGACCATGCCAAACACCTAGGGGGACTAAGTGGAATTAATTAAGTTGCCTAGGAAAAAATTTCTAAATAAACATTATTGAGGCATGTATTTGATTTTTATTTATCATTATTATTTATTATGCAATTTAATTATGTGGAAATGAGATTGCCATGTCAGGGTGGAGCATTGGGAAAGTCAACTTGCCAAGGTGAATGAATTGGAAACTCTATGACAAAAGCAGTCAGGGAGGAAAAGGGAAAGTTCCCAAAAGGCACAGAAAAATAGTCAAAGATATAAGCAGGAAACATAAGACACTAAAGACGTGGTTTCCTTTTGGAGACTCAGAAAATCTGTCATAGGAAAAGCAGGAAACTTTTGACAAAGGAGGGCACAGTTTCCTTTTGGAGACTCAATCTCAAAAGCAGGGAAAAGCATAAAAGTTGTGCAGTTTCTAAGTCATATAGATGACTTGGATAGGGAAACATCTCCACATGGCCCCTACTTTCCAATTTTCTCAAGGAGGGTGCATGACTTGGCTTTGGTTAGGGTTTTAGGTGGATGACTTGCTCTCACAGGTCACCTATTGCCTCTACTTGCTAAGCAGGTCACCCGAAGATATATTAAAGGAGAATTCAAGCTCCATTTACTAGTTTGGTTGATGAATTAATTGATTCATGTTTATGTGAGCATATTCTTATGAGTAATGTACCTCATACCTTTGGGAGATGAGCCTCAAATCCTTCTTTCCCCACTCCTCAATTCCCATTCCTTTCTCATTGCAGGTGTGGAGCGCATGATGTTCAACTAGATAGATAATATTAGAAATCAATTTCAGCCACCATCTCATGAAATTTGAGCTCCAGTGAAGCCCAAGCTTCACCTACGCTCCCATCTAGTCTTATGTCTGATTTTGGGCCTCCTACCCACTTTTTTGAGCTCTATTTTGGAGTGGTCAGTCCTCCACTTCTATTTTTTTATAAACAAATAAAATAAATCTGATAAATATATCTATATTACTATCAAAATATTATCCAATTAGTTCATATGTCACATCTTCTGTCAATAAGCTTCAATCCATGCTTAATTGATGGTTTTTGGTCAAGTAAGTGCAATAATAAATGAGTCAATGCTATGAGAATGATTGTGAGTGATGTAATATGTAAATATAAGCTACATTATGCTCTTTTTATTTAAATTATCATATCTGAAGCACTTATGCCACGAATTTAATGTGTTTCTATGCACCCTAGCTAGATGGCTAGGCTAAATTGACTAGTCTAGTTGTTTCTTCAATTAGGTGAGTTCTATCCACTCAATTTTGATTTTTCAAGTTTTTGTGTGTCACTATAAGACTCCTATATCCATAAATACTCTCATATAGAAATTTTTTTGAGGTGGTACAATGTTTTGGTAGCCTCCATTGCACGGGACTTCCTTAGGCCAAAATTGCCTAATTTTCCCAAATCACTCCTAAACTCTCCAAAATTCCATAGAATTGTATTAGAATATCCTGAAACTTATTTGTTGTTTTATAAATGGCATACAACATCTATGTTATTTTCCCCAAGCCCTTGGTCTAAAGGACTGAATAAGTCTTCCTAGTTTCATGGTTGGGTGACCCAAAAGCATGGGAGTAAGTTTCTGCATAGAGGACTATTGAACCTAAATGGTACCTGATATAAAAAAATTAGGGAATATGAATTCACTGTTATGAAACTTAATTTGTTTTATTCCCTCTGCATGTTTCCATACTTGTGAATTTCTCAGCAAAATAGCTTCATTTTCCTAGTCTGAAATTTTACTGAGTGTCTGCAAGTTTCATATCAGAAATTTTAATTAATTTTGAAGTAGTATTAGTGATCTGACCTGTATATCAGAATTCAGATAATTATAGTGGTATCATAGCATGGTCCTCCATACCTTCTTGTGATATTCATCGATGGGTCCAGAATAACATTCTGGTTCTAAAAGAAAGATCCCTCAAGAGGAGGAAGTTGAATAGGTGGAAGGGACATTCCATGAAGAGAAGGATGAGAAACATGAGTTCAGTAACTTTGTGAGGAACATGTTAAAATGTCTACAATAAATTTAAACTAACATCATATAGTCTGGTCAATAGACCATAGAATTCCTAGCTAAACAGCTAGGAATTAAAGATGGAGAAGGGAGCAACATTGGTTCCCAATGTGAAGAGAGAAAGGTCATGGGTGGATCTATATTCTACAATATTGGGCCTCATAATATGCCTCTAGAGTATATATATGAACAAAATTTGCATCCCCAACCTACTATTCCCAAATTTTTAAATATCCCAAAGGAATACTATGAAGCACAAGCTAAAACAATTGCTACATGGGAGGAGAAGTTTTATGTTTATCAATCCTTGAGTGAATAATGCAGAAAGGCTCTGCCATTCAGACATTTCTGTGAGAATCAATATAGGGGGAAACCAATAGTAATTCCAAGGCTTCCATATCATAATTATGAATTAAATAATGCCACTGGAAAAATCACCTTGCCATATTTTGATGGCACTTCCGATTGCTCAGTGAGCTCTTGGATCTAGAAAATGGACACATATTTTCAATTGAATCCTATGGTAGAAAGGGATGCCATCAAGTTGGAAGTATTCCATATTGATGGGGATGGAATTGACTGGTGGTTTCATGGCATGAAGACCCTAGGCCATGATCAAGTAGTCACCTACGAGGAGTTCACCAAAAAATTAACAAAAAGGTTTGACCTGAGAAATCTCGATATCTCTTTTCAAGATTTGGCACACATTAGACAAGTTGGAACTACAGAAGCATATATATTAGAGTTCCAAAAGGTGTATTTAATGGTCACTGACATATCAAAATCAAGTTTGATCATTTTGTTTATAGAAGAACTGGCTGAACCTTTGAAGGGGTTGGTGAAAGCTTACCGACCCACAACTCTGCAAGAAGCAGTGAGCAAAACTAGAGACCTGCATGATGCAATTCTAAGGACCAATTATCCTCCCAGGCCTCCTATGCCTCATAAATTTCAGAATCAAAGATGTCCTGTGAGAAACTTTCCTGCCCATGGAAAGAGAGATTACTCCTATAAGGATCGGGATGAATTGAGGAGGAAAAAGCTTTGTTTTTCCTCCCAAGAACCTTGGGTTCTGGGCCACAAGTGTGTGAAGGGAAAAGCACACTATATTGAAGTGTTATCCGAGAGTGATGAGGAGATGGTGGAAAAAAATGATATGGCAGATGGAGAATATGAAATAGCTGAGGAAGAGGAGAAGCTCCCTCATACCAACAACAAAATTGCAGTACTCAATGGGGTAACCTGGTTCCATACATTGAGGTTTAAAGGAGTACTACAAGGCCATAGAATCACAGTCCTTGTTGATGGGGATGCCACCCAAATTTGTATTGATGCATCCCTAGTGAAGAAAATAAATCTTCCAACTGAGTCCTTTAAAGGATTCGTTGTGGTTATCCCAGGAAACCACACCATGGAATGCAATCGATGGATTCCAAATCTGCAAGTGAGTCTTGGAGACTACACAGTAAAGGAAATTTTTTATGTTGTCAATGTGGCAGACACCAACATGCTGTTGGGATTTCAATGGTTGTACTCCATTGGTCAACATTCCATGAATTACAAGATACCCCAGATAAGCTTCAAGGATGTTGAAGGGAAGCTTGTAGTTCTTAAGGGTATGAATGCTTACCCAAACCAAGTAATTTCTGCCAATGGTATTAGATCCATCCCAAGACATGGAGATATTGAATGGGCTATCGAGTGCCATATTACTAATGAGGAAACCACTGCTAAAGTTTCCTATAATCCCAAATACATCAAAAAGTTGTTGCACAAGAACAAGGGGGTTTTTGGAAACCTTCCACATGGCAGGCCACTTGACCATAGCATTGAGCACAAAATTGAGTTGGAAGTTGGTACACTTCTGGTAAAAATACACCCCTACAAGCATCCAAAGAGGTTCAGGGATGAGATTGAGAAGGCCATTAAGGATCTCCTTGAGTTGGGCCTCATTAGACCAAGTTCCAATCATTTTGCTTCTTCAGTAGTTCTGGTGAAGAAGAAGGATGGGACACTCAAGATGTGCATATATTATCAGGCCTTGAACAAGAAGACCATAAAGAACTGGTACCCAATCCCCCAGATTGATGAGCTGATGGATGAACTGCATGGAGCAAAAATATTCTCCAAGATAGGTCTCCAATATGGGTACCAGCAAATAGGGATGAGGGAGGAAGACATATAGAAGACAACTTTTCGTTGTCATTTTGGTCACTTTGAGTTTCTCTTCATGCCATTTAGATTGACTAATGATCCTGCAAATTTCCAATCATGCATGAACAAGGTGTTCAGTGAGTCGCTCCGTAAGTATGTCCTTGTATTCTTTGATGATATTTTGATTTATAGCAGGACATGGGAGGAGCACCTGCTCCACTTGGATTTGGTACTCAAAATACTTGTAGATCTGACTTTCTTTGCTAAGTTGTAAAAATGTGAGTTTGGCATGACCGAACTCCTCTATCTTGTCCATGTGATCTACCAAGAAGGAGTCAAGGTACACCAAGAAAAGATAGAGGCCATTTTGGGTTGGCCAAGCCCAAAGAACTTCACCGAACTGAGAGGATTCATTGGCCTTTATAACTACTACCACAGATTTGTCAAAGGATACTCCCGGTACACTACACCCTTGACCGATCTGACTAAGAAGGGTGCATTTAGTTGGAGTGAGGAGGATGAAAGAGATAAGGAGCAGTTGTCTAGTACTTTCCTGCCTGGCTTTTCCAAACCTTTTGTGTTGGAATGTGATGCTTCTGGTGAAGGCATTGGAGTTGTTCTGATGCAAGATAGGCACCCTATTGCATTCGAGAGCAGAAAATTATAGCCACATGAAAGGTTGTATTCCATCTATGACAAGGAGATGCTAGCCATTATGCATGCATTGGCCAAATTCTGATAGTATTTGGTGGGAGGTAAATTCATAGTGAAGACTGATCACAATAGTCTTAGACACTTCCTAACCCAAAAGGAGCTCAATGACAGGAAACAAAAATGGGTGAGTAAAGTACAGTAATATAATTTTGACATTGAGTATAAAAAGGGGGAAATGAATGTTGTGGCTGATGCACTCTCCTGTAAGCCCACATTCTCTTTGTTGCAGATGTTAAATGAGTGGAAGATCCAGTTGGCCACTGAATATTCTAAGGATCAGTTTGCTTGTGAAGTTTTGGATAGGGTAAACTAGAATGTAGAGTATAAGGTACATGATGACATAATCTACTACAAAAACATAATTTTTTTAGTTCCTGGATCTGCACTAAAGAGGAATATTTTGGAAGCTACACATGATGCACCAGTGGCTAGCCACCCTGTTTTTTGAAGACTTACCGGAAGGTAAGAGGGGGATTTACTTGGAAGTTCCTTAATTATGATGTTCTCATGCATGTGAAGGAATGTTCTGCATGTCAACATAACAAAGTGGAGGACACACACCCTGCTAGACTTCTCCAGCCTCTTCCCATTCCATATCAAAAATGGGAGAGTGTCTCCATGGAATTTATCACTGGGCTGCCAAAGTCACAAGGGAAAGACAATATTTATGTGGCGGTTGACAGGTTGACAAAATATGCACACTTATTTGCAGTAACATCCACTTTTTTAGCTAGTGAGCTTGCTGCTCTATTCTTCAAGGATATTTTCTGGCTACATGGATTGCCCGGAATTATAATCAGTGACAGAGACAATAAGTTCACTAGTGCCTTTTGGCAAGCATTGTTTGGGTTGGTTGGAACAAACTTGAACATGAGAACAAGCTATCACCCCCATATAGATGGACAAACTAAAAGGGAAAATCAATGGCTTGAAGGGTACCTCCGTAATTATGTTATGGGATATCAAGGAGCTTGGGAAACTTGGCTACACCTCGGTGAGTTTTGTTATAATACCACATTTCATATTTCTATCATAATGACCCCCTTTATGGCCTTGTATGGGTATGAGGCTCTGAATTTTGCAGACTTAATTTTTGGGGACTATGGGGAAAAAAAAGCTAAAGATTGGTTGCAGGAAAACCAAGACATTATAAGGGCACTAAAATACAATCTGCATATGGCACAGAACCAACAAAAGGTGTATGCAAATAAGCACTGAATTAACAAAGTGTTTTAAGTAGAAGACTTAGTGTACCTAAGGCTGCAACCTTACAGACAAACTTCCTTGAAGAAGAAAGGGATTGAAAAACTTCAGCCAAGATTTTACGGACCCTACAAGATTATAAGAAAAGTTGGTGAAGTGGCCTACGAGTTGGAATTGTCAGCAGAAAGCAAAATCCATAATGTTTTCCATGTGTCTTGTCTAAAGAAAGTAGTTGGCCAACAGATAGTAGCTTATGAAGAACTACCACCCTTGGATGATGAAGGCCATTTGGTCCTAGTACCAAAGAAAGTGTTACTGGACAAAGAAAGGAAATTGAGGAACAAAACAATCAAATAATATCTTATACAGTGGAAAGGACTACCTAGTGAAGATGCTACTTGGGAGGGTGAGTGGATCTTGCAGCACCCTGCTTTGCTTCTACTTGGGGAAAAGCATATTTGGGAGGGGAGGAATGTCATGTCCCCACCTAATTGACAAACAAAAGTGTGTACCATGCTAAACACATAGGGGGACTAAGTGAAATTAATTAAGTTTCCTAGGGAAATCTTGCTAAATAAACATTATTGAGGAATGTATTTGATTTTTATTTATCATTATTATTTATTATGCAATTTAATTATGTGGAAATGAGCTTGCCATGTCAGGGGGGACGCATTGGGAAAGTCAACTTTCCAAGGTGAATGAATTGGAAACTCTATGACAAAAGCAGTGAGGGAGGAAAATGGAAAGTGCCCAAAATCCACAAAAAAGCAGTCAGAGATAAAAGTAGGAAACATTAGACAAGGAGGGCGCAGTTTCCTTTTGGAGACTTGGAAAAAATGTCATAGGAAAAGCAAGAAACTTTTGGAAAAGGAGGACACAATTTCCTTTTGGAGACTCAGTCTCAAAAGCACGGAAAAGTATAAAAGTTGTCAAGAATAACAGTAGAAACTTTTTGACTAAGGAGGGCGTAGTTGCTAAGTCAGATGGATGACTTCTACAAGGAAACGTCTCCACATGGACCCTACATTCCTATTTGTTCTAGAAGGGCGCATACTTGGCTTGGGTTAGGGTTTTAGGTGGATGACTTGCTCTCACATGTCACCTATTGCCTCTACTTGCTTGAGCTCCATTTACTAGTTTGGTTGATTAATTAATTGATTCATGCTTATGTGATCATATTCTTCTGAGTGATGTACCTCATACGTTTGGGAGATGAGCCCCAAATCCTTCCTTCCACACTCCTCCATTCCCATTCCTTTCTCATTGCAAGTGTGGAGCACATGATTTTCAGCTAGTGATATCATATAATTAATCTATTGCAGCCACCATGTCAGAAAAGTTGAGATCCAGTGAATCCCAAAATTCACCTACGCTCCCATCCAGTCTTATGTCTGATTTTGGGCCTCCTGCAAACTGTTTTGAGCTCTATTTTGTGGTGATCAGTCCTCCATTTCCCTTTTTTTATTCACTAGTAAAATAAATCTGATAAATATATCTTTATTACTGTCCATACTGTCCAATTAGTTCATGTGTCACATCTTTTGTCAATAAGCTTCAATCCATGCTTAATTGAGGGTTTTTGGTCAAGTAAATGAAATAATAAATGATTCAAGGCTATGCAAATGATTATGAGTGATTTAATATGTAAATATCAGCTGTATTTGTCTCTTTTTATTTCCATTACATATCTGAAGTACTTCTGCCATGAATTTCATGTGTTTCTATGCACCCTAGATAGATGACTAGGCTAAATTGACTAGTCTAGTCGGTTCTTCAATTCTGTGACTTCATCCACTCAATTTCGGTTATGTAAGTTGTTTTGTGTCACTAACAGACCCATATATACATACATACTCTCATATCAAAAATTATTTTAGGTCGTATAGTGTTTTGGTAGCCTTCATTGCGCAGGACTTCCCTAGGCCAAAATTGCCAAATTTTCCCAAATCACTCCTAAACTCTACAAACATTTCCAGAACTGTGTCAGACTATCCTGAACATTTTTTTCTGCTGTATAAATTTCATACAACATCTCTGTGCTTTTCTCCAAGCCCCTGGTCAAAAGGACTGAATAAGTCTTCCCAGTTTCACAGTTGGCTGACCCATAAAGGTGGGAGTAAGTTTCTGCATAGCGGGATATAAAACCTAAATGGTTCCCAGTATAAATATGTTAGGGAAGATGAATTCACTGTTCTAAAACTTACCTTGGTTTCTTTCCTCTGCATGTTTCCATACTTATCAATTTCTCAGCAAAATACCTTCATTTTCCTAGTCTGAAATTTTACTGAGTGTCTGCAAGTTTCATATCAGAAATTTTAATTAAGTTTGCAGCAATATTAGTGATTTGGAATGTATATCATACTTCAGATTATTATAGACACCAACTTTCACAACACCTATCGAAGGTCTTGTCGAGCCTAGCAGGGTAGGGGGATTGGGCATGAGTCCCCCTCTCATTCTTGGGCATTTAACAGCATGATTCCCTTTTATGATAAATCCAATACATCATACCTACTGTCAACCTACTTCGGGAATATTCAATTCCTATATTTTCTTAGTTACGATAGCTATTTGGTTTTGCACTTGGGACAAGTTAGGTCTAAATACATATATGGAAGATTGACTACTTTATGGATACGTATCCAAGGCTTGAATCTACATATCTTTTTATAATGGAGTTATGGGGGTGTCAATGGTTTATTGGGAAAGAAGTACCCGATTTATTGGTAATAATCCTTGAATAAACCATTCCTTGTGATGTGAATCATTAACAAGAAAAGGCAACGTGTTCATCACATCCTTGAATCTCTAAGCATGTTTCCATGTTGATTCTCCTTCATACTTCTAAGTTTCTTTCAGCTTCGCAATTCCTTGTTATTCTGATATTGGTAGTTGAAATTCATCAATGAACAACCACTTCGCCTCCCCCAAGGAAAGATGTGCTACATTAGGAGGACAATGAACCACAAATTTCATGTACCATTGTAATGACCATCCTTGCAATGTAGTCTAAAACTTGATTAGTTTGGAAGCATCTAGAATTCCCTTAAACCTCCAAATAGATTAACATGAGAACAATGTTGCTACACATCCTCTTCGTGTCCCTTACCCAAAAATTCTAGGTATCACATGGAAGATCCCCCATGTATTCCTTCGTGAGCTCCAACTATTGTGGTCATTGGAGCTCCTACCAATACAAACCCCTAGGAATAGGTTGTGAAGTCACATTTGAACTTGAATTAATACTACTCTAACATCCCATTACCATTATACTAGCACTAAAATGACTACTAATTCCTCCTGCAACTATATGAATAGACAAACTACTACTTATAGGATAATGATTGTACCACGGTAAATACCAAGTAGAACTAGAAAAAGAGAGCACCGTATGATTTCTGAATGCATGGGGAGTGGTATACATTGTCCTAATTATGTGATTATTTGATCTCTTCTTTGATATCGCTCCAGCATATTGATGACTTGCACCCATCCTATCTCTACATCATCAATCTGCATTCCAACATCTTTTGTCCTCATAATATTATCTCCATCTATAGTTCCCATGCATCCAACAATCTTTTCCCCAGTTTCCCATATTAAGGCCATCTTCTTCCATTATCCCTTTTCCCTTCAATCGAGATATAGACAACTCTTCACATATCAATACCTTCCACAACTCATTCAACCTCTCTTCATCCCTTATTGTATCATACATCTCCTTCTGCAATTGATCACTCTTCCTCTTCGCTTTCCTCATATGTTTCTTCCACTATTGTTGTAGAATAATTAACCTCTTTTTTGCTCACTCATTGCATGCTTGGTCTTCATAGTTCTCCACCATAATCATCAAATCCTCTTCAAATTCTACAACTCATCAACTTTATTCTCTGTCACTCCTTATGGCATAGTTTCTTACTACTCCATAGATGCTTGATTAAATGGAAAAAACCCCTTTTCCACCATCTAGACCTTGATCTACAACGAGATTTCCTTGATTAATCTCCCATGAACATTTTGCTTCAATTTTTCTTCTTCTTTTGAGAAGGATTCATAGTTTTATACAACAAACTCTACCATATATATGTTAATGGTATTGTCCACCCAGAAACCCATGACTCTCATCGGATGATGATCTAACCTATTTAATGCATCCAAGTCTTGAGGAATCCATTAAATAGATCCCTTACGTCGATTCTCATATTCGTGGTTTTACGCAAGTCATATTCTCCACTTGTATAGTTTCACCAGGAACTCGTGCAAAAATATTTTATATTTATCTTGTGATGGTTCATCATACAATATAAACTCCATATATCTTTCAAGTTTCCCTTTTCTCAATTGAACTTACTGTAGCACAAAGTCCTTAAACCTTTTATCCCACGGGTATTTAATAAGAGACTTATATATCTCGTCGTCTATCCAACTAGTACCTCCTTATTTAGAAAGAAGTCCCAACAACATAACCATTTGTTGGCATAACAAGCTCAAAGATTAGGGTTTTGCACAAGAGTCAACAAAGTACCAATGTAGTCTACATGCACCGATAGTTTCAATCTTCCCAAAGGAGAAGAAAGTCTCGCTTGAAGCACTACTAAGACTGGTAGAGGATGAGAGAAGTATTGTTGAAGAGATGAGGGAAGGTTCCTAGGGTTCATTTTATCCAATTTTTAAGTTGCGCAACAAAAAGAAGGACTAAATTGGCATCCTCTACTAACCATGCATTACAAGTAGAAAGAAAATATATGCAGATTCATCACATGCACATTTAAAACATAAAATTTTAAAAGGGGCACCAACACTTTCCGTTTATTATTATTCAAAACATACTACATTCCATAGGTTACAATCTAGAGACATATGAATCTTGCGACCAACCCCTTATATCATGGAATTTGTCTCGTCTTGTTCTGATCACTAATGGTTAAAATCTTTACTGTTACACCCAACCAACTATAACACGAATTGATTTCCTTGGCTCTTATTCTCCTTTTGTACAACTTAGGTGTTTAGTTTTGACCGCATCTAATCATCCTCTGTGTCCCCTTTTCCCAATCCTTTCTGCGTTGATTTCCTACCTATCTTCCGTAACTAGTTCTCAAAACGAATGGGTAAACAAGATGAATCAAGATCCTGTAATATATATAGTTTCAAAGTTAATATTGGTACTAGAAAAATATGCCATTTATTCCACAGGGTATATCCTGCTACCAAACACATGTTTGAGACATTTGGAGTCCTCTTGAAGTCATTGTATGAGTTGAGCCATTGTGACATTTGATAATCATTCCTATTGAGTGTCCACTATAAAATTGGGTATAGGTAATTATAAATAAAAGAGACAGCCTTCGTCCTCGTGTTTTTGAGACAATGCATCAACCACCACATTCTCATTGCCTGTCTTATAGATGATCTCATAACCACACCCAATTTTCTTAGTGACCCACTTGTACTAATCTAGGTATGCAACCATTGTTCAAGAAAACACTTCAAACTATTGTGATATGTGTATGTATATTTTCATGGTTACCCATAATTGTGGGTGTTATTTTTGGATATGAACTATGTTGGAGTTTAGAAACACCCAATTTTTTGAGTGGACACTCCACCTATTGAAATGTCACCCAATGAGATATGAGTTCCAGGTATCAAGGACATAAAGGATGACCATCATTTCTTTTTTACAGGTGTATTTTCCCAAATTCTTACCACACAATTGTTTACTAGTGAAGGCCAATGGGTATCCTTCTTGCATTAACACTCTCCTAGATCTATTCTTGAAGCTTTACATTCCAAAAACACAAGTATCAATGAAGCCAAATGCTACTGATGGGTGTATTAAAAATGGTATCCTTTAAGGCTCAAAAGGATTGCTTGGATAACTCGATCCATACAAAGTCATTATTTTTTAGTAGTGCTATTAAGGGGGCGTCATTTTTTACATAATCCTTCACAAACTTTATGGAGTAGCCCACAAGTACTAATAAACGCGATAATATTTTAAGAGTCTTGGGCCATGGCCAATCCTGTATAGCTACAATATTATTGGGATCAACTCTCACCCCTTCCTGGATGATGATATGATCCAAGTATTAAACTTATGAGGCACCAAAATCACATTTATAATATTTGAGGAACAAATGGTTGTTTCCATGGAATTGTAAGGCCCGCATACTCTACATGTGTTTCCTAGGTTTTGTTAAAAATCAAGATATCATCAAAGAGTACTAACACAAAATTGCATAGAAAATGTTGAAAAAAAGTGTTCCTAAGGCCCTAAAAGGTAGATGGGGCATTGAAAACACCAAAGAACATCGTTAAGAATTGATAATGGTATCCATGGGAGTGGAAAGTTGTTTTAGGAATATTTTCTTCCTTCGTCCTTATTTGGTGGTGGCATGAATGAAGGTCCAATATATTGAATAAAATCGCACCATGGAGCTCATTTATGATATTATTAATAAATAGTTTGGGATATTTTCCTTTGATGGTCAACTTATTGAAAGCATGGAAATACAGGCACATGCACCAATTGCGTTCCTTGGATGTGGGAATTGAAAAAGGGTTGGTACTTGGATGGATGATCCCTGCTTCTGGTAGTTTTCCAATAAAATCTTCAATTTCATTCTTATAGGAAAAAATGTGTCGATAAGGATGCACAATGGGTAGTATTCTGCATGCAGTTAGTGGGATACTATGATTGTGCTCACCTCACGAAGGGGGAAAACCCCTAGGCATCTCAAATTACATGTTGATGTTTAATTAGGACTAATTATAAATTAAGGTGAATTTCATATGGGGGTCTATCCATGACTTGGATGGCATGGAATTGGGTGATGACACCTAAGAAACATTTGCTTAGGAGCTTTACCATACAACAAGAATTGATCATTTCAAGGGAGATAGAATTGAGCATAAGGAGAGTATGTTGACGATTCTCATTAGTGAACCCCATCTATAATTCCGTAACATCTACAGTAATAGAACACAAAGTGTGTAACCATTATGCATTGAGAACTACATCACATCCTCCCATTTCAATAGCAACACATGTTGGATTTGAGTTGATACTCCCCAAGTTACAATTTGGCATTCTCACACTCACCTCCATAATTCATCATACAACTATTTTCTATCATAATTTGGAATTTGTGCACTATACGGACATAACAATGTGTTTATTCTTCCACTTTATGATGAATAAATTTGTGGGTGTTTCCATTGTCAATTAACACAACCACTTTGTAGTATTGGTGTAGCGATTCAAGTTCAAATCCTAGGTAGTGGAAATACCTGATAAGGAATGGAGGGAAATTACAGGTTCCACTTGTGGAGGCTACTGGGAAATTTCATCTTGGGTAGGAGGTGTCAATTATACTATTTCAACTCGAGGGTGGCTTCCTTTTAGCTTTTCTCAAGGAGGCCTGCTTGGGACACATCAATTTGGAAAAAAATTGTTCCTTACATTTATGCCCTAGAAATCACTTCTTGTCATAATTATAGAAAACATTGGGGCATTGGCATTTTTTTGGGGGATAACTTGTGGAATTTCAAGAGTTATAAATGAAAAGAGATGGTTGTAGAAGCCATAGAGGGAAAGAGGTGGAACATAAAGGATGGATTTTTGACATGTGAATTAACCACCATTTGTGCCTCTAGAGATCATTGAGTTGACTCCAACCATATATAATGATGTTACATTATGATGTGTGTTCTAATTTCCTCTTTGAGACCATGGTTGAAGCATTATTTAAAAAGGGATTGAGTGACTCACTTTGTGTGAATTGCCAATTTCTCAAAAGACACTATAAAATCCAAAAGTGTGCATGTTTGTTGTTACATGGTTAATCCACCTCAGTAAAGGCAGTCTCTATCAAAACAAGCATTGATGGCTTTCACAAGTTGGCTCCATAAAATGTAACTACCATAGGATTTTTTATGTTATCACCACCATTGCCATTTTTCTAATTTCCCCTTTGAGACAATGTTTGAAGCATTCTTTAAAAAGGGATTGAGTCACTCCCTTTGGGTGGATTGCCAATTTCTCAAAAGACTATAAAATACGCTAGTGTGCATGTTTGTTGTAACTTGGTTAATCCGCTTAAGTAAAGGCAGACTCTTTCAAAACAAACATAGATGGCTTTCACAAACAAGCTCCATAAAATGTAACTGCCATAGGATTTTTTATAGGCCTAGGTATAATACTCTAATTCCAAGTTTCACCATGTCATTAGTAATTTCATGAAGGAAAAAAAATGGTACATCTATGTAACCCAAATGGTGGTGTGAGACCCATCAAACTTATTCATATCTACTATAGGATTTCTATGCCATGTATTCTTTTGAGTTACGAGTAATTGTGATCCTTGGTTATGCTTTCCACCATTAAGGGAATCACCCCTTTTTGGTTGCTCATGTGACTCAAATTAAATATCCTTGCATTTTCTACAGAGGTCTAATTGGTTGTAGATTCCTTGCATATCACCTTAGAGGTTATCAAACTTAGACTCGAACTTAGATTCAATTTGGGTAATGTAATGTCCCCGACCCTCCGACCGGCGAAGAGGATGCTACCAAACCATCAAACATCCGGGAAACTAGCCCCATGAACAAGAACATGCATATAAATGCTGAAATAAAAATCCTGAACATACTACATACTAAGATGCATAATCGTTCATATACATAGCAGAAGCAAAACAACATTCATTCATATACAATTCAGCATTTAACATGTCCAACATCATAATTCATTAACAGTAAATATGATTGCAAAACAGATTAGTCAAGAATACTTATCTTATGAGAACTGTCCTGCAACCAACTACGTCGCTGCAACGTTCCACCCAACCATAGGCTAGCGTGCTCATCAATCTCTCAACAACACTGCCACCCCAGAGCTAGGCATGATTCCCCAAGGAATAAGGGACTAAGCAGGCTTACACATATCCAAGGTACACAAATCAGCCAAGCCCACACAGTAGGGCTTATCAGGCTATCAAGGAGATGGAAGAAGCTAAATGCTAAGCTGGTGAGCTCATGGAAGAGCTAAGGATGCCTAAACCAAAGCTAGCTTGACATCTAATACACACACACACACACACTCGACACCAGGAATCAGTCCCTTCTATGCTTCACAGTCCCTCAAGCCCTGACTTCCCTTGCCAGTGCTCTTCCGGGGTTGTGGAGAAGAAAGCCAGCCATCTAACT
>LPNX010595081.1:865682-898182 GCA_001517045.1 Pseudotsuga menziesii | reverse complement strand
AAATTCAAATTTGACAACTCATTATGCATACAAACTAGTTTCACAGCCATGAGACTCTTCTAATAAGGTTTGGCTCTTTCACATGGTAGATTCTAGCCTTTGTCATGGTCTTACTCACATTGCCATGCCCCAAGCAATCTACCTGAAACCTGAACTTCAATCATCCAAACACTTGGTAAGTCTTGATGCATATAACTTTTTCCATTGCTGCAACAATCACTGAAGCATTTTCAGAATTATAAAATTCAAATACTTCCAGTTGTTAGCATATCAATATTACCAAAACCCATTTACTTCACGCAATCATTATCATACTTTAAATTACAGGGTACAGTCACGTCATTTATGCAATTTAAATGAAATGTTTAGATACTCCTTACTTCACAAGTGTATCATTTGTACCACCTTTCCCTTCCATAGAGCATTTCCGACAGCCAATTGATCATGACTACCCTCTTCATGCACTTACTATCTTACATTCATAACAGCTCTTGAAATGGTTCCAGAATTGCCATCAATTCATCATTTCATCCATTAGATATTCATAATAACTCATGCACTATCTCTATGCATTCATGCATTGCATCGCAACATTTGCACCCATACTTATGTATGCATATCTACAACATTTACTCATACTTTTCATATGCATCCATTCAATGCATAACTACAAGATTTATAAAATCTTTTAATGCATACCCACTCAATGCTACCTTGCATTGATTCAGGAATACTATGCATTCAAACATACCATTCATGGCCTAACCATGACTACTTCATATAGGATGCATGACAATAATCAAGATCATCAGTGCTTACTTTCCTTGGGCTGCTAAGCTCATAACAACATAATACATGCATGACACCTTTCTCTATGAATGCAGTATAAAATTCAAATACCCACATGGTATGAGACCTCTTACCTTTACCACTCCATACAATTTGTCATAATCAAACTCTTACCTTCATGGGTCCTACTTACACCCTTGACATTACCAGTTTGGTTGGTTCTTGCAGTAGATTGCAGAATTTGCTCACCAACTTTTGATTCTGGACTTGTTGCCTTATCCCTTTCTCCATAGGGTTTCTAGTCACCTTCGTTAGGATCATCAACATATTCAGCCATGTCCATTTTGTCGTTGGTTTTTCCACTAATTCCAACACCAATGCAATAATTATCATTAGTGGATCATTATAAATGTATAATTCTTACTATTCTTACCAACATGTAATATCTTATGCATGCAAGGCATATCCTCATACATTTCCTGTATAAAACTTGTAATCATAATTAGCAATGTAGGGTTTAAGGAAATTTCCCTTTTCAAATCCCTCATCCTTGCATGAAACTCCTTTTCCACACAACAACTATTTTGACTTCATGGTCTTGCTACCTCTAGGCATGCAATTCTCGGATTTGTCCATATTGACAGCAGCATATTTCTCTTTCAAGAGATTACTAGCACTTTTCTGCTCCACCCTCAAATTTTGGTGAATCTCCCTTGTTCCCTGCTGGATAAGATTTCCAATGCCTATCCACATGCTTCATTTCTACCTCGGGTGTGAAAACCACACCAGTTCAAAAATGATGCTTTTTACCAAATGTGTTATGGTCTGAAATGTCAACTTCAGCCCCCCTGGGATTTTCTTCCTTTTCAGTCCTAAAACTGTTGAAACATCCACTGATAATTTCACTGAAAACTGCTGAAATCTCTGAAAAATCCCAATTTTTTCTTGAATAGAATCGGATCTCATCCCAACTAACATTCCGGCGTTTCAGTGGTTAGAACGACTAATTTCCTTCGCTGCTCATCAGAGGCCATACAACTAACCCTTTCCGTGGTATCGGTGTTTTGTTCATCTATGCTTCCAGAATTTATCGGCGATGCCAAAGGCCATCCCTCATCGGTCAAACAGCTAACGTTTTCCGCTGTTTCGGGTCCATAGTCATCTAAGCTTCCAGACAGCATCGACGATGCCAAGGACTGTTCATTGGGTCCTTTTATCACTAACCTTCCGGTGTTTCGGCTGCTATAACGTCTAATTTTTTCCACTGTATCGGCAGGTTGTTTGTCTAATTTCCTTCGTCGTATCGGGTCTATAATGATCTATCACTCCGAACTTTATCGACGATAAAATATACTAACCACTGCATCGACAGTTAGGTGCTCTGTGCATCGGATGGCTAGTCGTCAAGGGTTCTGCAACGGCAACCGACAGACCTTCTACGTCTTCCACAGTTCACGACTATGTCGGCGGTCGGAGCAACTAGTCTCTGCGGCATCGGGTGGGTAGTTAACTAGGCAGCCGCAACTGCGGGTGGTAATCTCACTGCTATTTCTACTGACCTTAATACCCATCGACCGTCAGGAGGACTAACCACTGCACATCAGCGATGAAATCAACTATCTTCTGTCGATCGGCGCTCCAAACATCTAATCATCGACGATGCGATCAACTAACTTCCGCCGATCGCTGATGGGTCCAACACTTAGACAAATTTTTGAAAATTTTCTTCTTCCTCGTCTGCGTCAGCGCCTTCATTCTCTAATTTTCTCCGTCATTTCTACGGTCTTCAAGGGATCTCCGCCGACGTATCGGCACTTTTAACTTCTAAATTTCGTCGATCAAAGTGCCGATACGAAACTTCCTTTATTCTTCCGCTGTGTCGACACCTTTATCACCTATTTTTCATCAACGTATCGACACTGTCATCTTCTATCTGTCGGCGATCGGATCCGTTATGTCATCGAATGGGTAGTCTCTTAGGTGGCTGCAACTGCGGTTCATCATCATTGAACTTTTTTCGATCGGCAGTCTGATCCACTAATAACTTTTGCTCGGCAATCTGATGCACAACTTAATCGGCATCAGCAGTCGGAACCTCTACCCGTCGGAAGATTAGTGCACTATACTTCCGCAACGGCGGGCGCATGAACCACTAACTTCTTCTGATATTCATCGGTGACCAATACCACTAACATTTTCTGATGGATGATGATCTCGTGCCTTAGGGAAATTTTGGAATTTTCTTCTTGCATCGGCTCTTCCTTCGACTATTCATCGGCGATGTCAACAACTATTCCTCTCCGATCGCCGATGATTTCGTTCCTTAGAAAAATTTTCAGAAATCTTTCGCTGCATCAGTTGTCGGAACGACTTTCTTCTGTGGCATTGGCGGTCAGGGCTCCATCCATCGGAAGGATAGTTGTTTATCCATCCGCAACGGTGGATGCATCATCAGCTAATCTCTTCCGATGTAGTTCATCGACGGTTGCATCGTTTATCCATCGACGATGAAATCAACTAACTATCGCCGGACTTTTCTCTTCCCTTCCCTGATGTGTCATAGGCAACCAATACAACTAAGCATCGACGATGTGATCAACTAATCATCACCGACCACCGATGATTTCACGACTTAGAAAAAATTTCAAAATTTCCGCTCCGCCATTCCTGTCGGCGGTTCAACCCACTATCATCTTGGTTCTTTCCCCGATGTTTCAGCGTTCACATCCTCTTATCATCACCGATCCAATCGAACAAGCTTCGCCAATGGTCGAGTCTGTATAGGGCAGCCTTTCAACTAATTTTCCGCTGCATCGAAAAGGCTTCCCACTAAGTCTTCGGATGCACTGACGGCCCAACGAGCACTTTTATAAGCATTGCGGTGAAAATTACTTCAGGGACCTTCCATTTTATGAGCTCCCCCTTCCTCTAATCTTTTCCGATGGCCGACGGATACTTAGGAAAAAATTTGAGATTTTTATTCAGTGGTCTCCGTTGGACGACCTTCTACTTAGGTGATCCGATGCATCGGCGGGACTTCGGACTAGGTCCTCCAATGATCTGATGATCCCAATACTTATAGGAATTTCCAAAATTCTCTTGTCATGCACAGGTTTTCTTTTGTTTTCTGCTAGGCAGAAGGCAACCTGCCTCTGCTAGCTGACCTTTCATGGCCCATTCAGGCCCATGCTGGAACCTTTAGTTTCCTTTATTCTTCCGCTGTGTCGACACCTTTATCACCTATTTTTCATCAACGTATCGACACTGTCATCTTCTATCTGTCGGCGATCGGATCCGTTATGTCATCGAACGGGTAGTCTCTTAGGTGGCTGCAACTGCGGTTCATCATCATTGAAATTTTTTCGATCGGCAGTCTGATCCACTAATAACTTTTGCTCGGCAATCTGATGCACAACTTAATCGGCATCAGCAGTCGGAACCTCTACCCATCGGAAGATTAGTGCACTATACTTCCGCAACGGCGGGCACATGAACCACTAACTTCTTCTGATATTCATCGGTGACCAATACCACTAACATTTTCTGATGGACGATGATCTTGTGCCTTAGGGAAATTTTGGAATTTTCTTCTTGCATCGGCTCTTCCTTCGACTATTCATCGGCGATGTCAACAACTATTCCTCTCCGATCGTCGATGATTTCGTTCCTTAGAAAAATTTTCAGAAATCTTTCGCTGCATCAGTTGTCGGAACGACTTTCTTCTGTGGCATTGGCGGTCAGGGCTCCATCCATCGGAAGGATAGTTGTTTATCCATCCGCAACAGTGGATGCATCATCAGCTAATCTCTTCCAATGTAGTTCATCGACGGTTGCATCGTTTATCCATCGGCGATGAAATCAACTAACTATCGCCGGACTTTTCTCTTCCCTTCCCTGATGTGTCATCGGCAACCAATACAACTAAGCATCGACGATGTGATCAACTAATCATCACCGACCACCGATGATTTCACGACTTAGAAAAAATTTCAAAATTTCCGCTCCGCCATTCCTGTCGGTGGTTCAACCCACTATCATCTTGGTTCTTTCCCCGATGTTTCAGCGTTCACATCCTCTTATCATCACCGATCCAATCGAACAAGCTTCGCCAATGGTCGAGTCTGTATAGGGAAGCCTTTCAACTAATTTTCCGCTGCATCGGAAAGGCTTCCCACTAAGTCTTCGGATGCACTGACGGCCCAACGAGCACTTTTATAAGCATTGCGGTGAAAATTACTTCAGGGACCTTCCATTTTATGAGCTCCCCCTTCCTCTAATCTTTTTCGATGGCCGACGGATACTTAGGAAAAATTTTGAGATTTTTATTCAGTGGTCTCCGTTGGACGACCTTCTACTTAGGTGATCCGATGCATCGGCGGGACTTCGGACTAGGTCCTCCAATGATCTGATGATCCCAATACTTAGAGGAATTTCCAAAATTCTCTTGTCATGCACAGGTTTTCTTTTGTTTTCTTCTAGGCAGAAGGCAACCTGCCTCTGCTAGCTGACCTTTAATGGCCCATTCAGGCCCATGCTGCAACCTTTAGCTCTGATACCATACTATAACATCCTCGACCCTCCGACCGGTGAAGAGGACGCTACCAAACCATCAAACATCTGGGAAACTAGCCCCATGAACAAGAACATGCATATAAATGCTGAAATAAAAAGCCTGAACATACTACATACTAAGATGCATAATCGTTCATATACATAGCGGAAGCAAAACAACATTCATTCATATACAATTCAGCATTTAACATGTCCAACATCATAATTCATTAATAGTAAATATGATTGCAAGACAGATTAGTCAAGAATACTTATCTTATGAGAACTGTCCCGCAACCAACTACGTCGCTGCAATGTTCCACCCAACCATAGGACAGTGTGCTCATTAATCTCTCACCAACACTGCCACCCTTGAGCTGGGCATGATTTTCCAAGGAATAAGGGACTAAGCAGGCTTACACATAGCCAAGGTACACAAATCATCCAAGCCCACACGGTAGGGCTTATCAGGCTATCAAGGAGCTGGGAGAAGCTAAATGCTGAGTTGGTGAGCTCATGGAAGAGCTAAGGACGCCGACACCAGAGCTAGCATGACCTCTAATACACACACACACACCCGACACCAGGAATCAGTCCCTTCTTTGCTTCACAATCCCTCGGGCCCTGACTTCCCTCGCCAGTGCTCTTCCGGGGTTGTGGAGAATAAATCCAACCATCTAAATCTGTCTGTGTGGATCCCCAAACCCAGGTTTCTCAAGCATACCTAGCCTTCAATCCCACTCCACACAATCCGCAGACCAACCACTGCATGCATGCAGCCAAACAAGCAATTCAGAGCTTGGGTAGGGGAAACCAACACCTAAATCGTTCTTAGCCCTATCGTGGCCAAAACGATTCAATCAATAGCCTACGGTAGCTCAAACATGGAAAAGACCACAGCCAATGAACAACCATGCAAACCACAGCACACGATCCCAATGAAACCGCTAGAAAACTTACATAGACCATATTGGGGAAGAAACAGATTCCCAATCTATACATGAGGCAAAAATGCAGCCAACACAACATATGTACTCATAGCAACCATCGATTAGGGGAAAACAACAACCACGGTTCAATGATGAACACTCGGGACATTACACAGTCCGAACCAGAGCGCCAATAGGAAAAAGGGAACAACCTCCCTGCGTGAATGGAAGGAAAAACCACATACTCCGACTAGCAATCGGTGAGAGAAGGAAGAGCAGAGCAAAAAATTCCTACGTGAGAGTGAGCAGAACTGAGGAGAGAGTGGCGTAGTGGTGTTTCTATTACCTGTGTGAAGTTGGAGAGATGGCTGGTGGAGTAGGCGTGTGGCAAGGACTGACAGTCCTGTCACCCACCACTTCCTAGCAGTAACTGCCCCCAACTAACAAAAGGAGCTTAAGTGGCTGACACATGGATTTTCCCCAATGGCTCCCATGGGTTAGACAATCCCCCCATTAACCTTAGGAAATCATTCCCTTTTCATTTAACGTTGCACCGTCATAGCTGGATGTAGGTTTTTTATTAATTTTGCATGTTTACATGATTCCAAAACTATAATGTGCCGGATGGCATGATATACCATCGGCAACGATCCCAATTGTTGAAACATAATACAACCAAATCGATGGTGGGATTTTTTCCTTTAGCTACTCACCATGATTAATTACAATATATACATCATGTACCTTTAATGCAAACGGGGTCAAAACCGGGGTGTTATAGGTAACTTGGGTGGAGATATTGATCTTGATATAAACTTTAATCAAGTTGATTTTTTTTGCCTAACTTAATGATATTGGAATTCATGTTTGTAGACATGGTTTCAAGAATGCATCCTTGGGTCCACAAAAAATTTCACTAAAGAGTTGTAGCAATGTAATATATTCCTCACAAGGAGTGTTTTGAAATAGGTCGCACACAAGTGTATGGTTGGCTCGATCGAGAAATGGCTTCTTGCAAGTGATAAACGTTTTGTAAAAAATCTTTTGAGATATGTCTCTTACAAGGTTGTTGTTGGGACCTATACTTTTTTTTAGAGTCCTACTCCTAGATAATTATTACTGCACTAATAGAAACCCTAAATTCTTGATAGTCCAATTTATGTAGTAATTTTGCAGCATGTGCTATAGAGGCTAGGGTTTATATGGTCCTCAAGACAAATGATTGTCAATTGCTATATCTTTCTAATATACCTGCAGGTTTCCAACAAGAGTGCTTAGCCCAATTTCTCAAGGCACTAACTAAAGAGGCTATATCACACCCTCAATTGCACTACCTAATTCTTAGGTACTAGATGGTGATATCCTTGAATTTCGCTCCCAGTATACTCTACCAACAAGATGGTTGACTAGTATATGTAAGGCTAGTTTCAAGTGCACATAGGGGATTTTGAAATCCCAAGGGTACATGGAAGACACAAACATACACATGTGGTGTTTGATGTAGGACTACTAAATGGGAAGCGATATAGGTTTCTAATGAAGTGACACCACTTGAATTTAATATTGCAAGTATTCTTCCTCAATCGCAAGTTCACTCATCAAATGATAGATATTTGTATTATTTAATGATGCTAAAACATGTTTATAGATTAGAAACAAAAAATAGGTGCTTACTCAATCAGAAAAGAGCTCTAATACCACTTGTAATGTACGTAACCAACAATATTAGCAAAATATTAACAAGATTCATTGAAACCAAATACTTAAAAGCAAATACAAGATCAAATATGATTAAACCTGTAGAATTATAACTCTTGTTTATCTCCTAAAGAGTGAGCAATGTTCACATGCCTCTTCAAGGGGGAAACCTTATATGAGCAAAACTCCAACTACAATTGCATAACCTTTTAGCTCTATATATAGTTTCTTAATAGCAAAACCTTAACTACTTGTGGTCCCATCATTAATCGATACCAATGATCCAAGTGAAAATCGTTGATCACCCATGTCTTTCATCGAATTACCCACTGAGCCATTTTTTTGGTAAAACCATGGTGTACAACCATTTTATTTGCTGAAAAACTAATGATAATAGTAAGAAAAGACATATGCACTACTTTTTCCACCCATGGTTTTTTTAAAGGTGTGGTATTTGAAAAAATAAAATGAATAAATGAAATAAACAAATAATTGAAAGACATAAATGGAAATGCATTCATCTATCCCATTCACAATGTAGTACTAGAATTTTTATTTATTTATTTAATAAAGAGTTGATTTACTTGCTATATTGTTCTCTTTATTTTGTTGCATTTACTTGTTTATTGTCCATTATGTTCCTCTCACAATATGGATCATTGATATCAGAGCAATCTGCTCCTAGCTATTCTTAGTGCATGTCCCCGATGAGGTCAGGGTATAAATAGTTGGGTCTTGAGATAGATTCTCTTGAGGACAACTGCTATCACTAGTCACAATATTGAGGTCAAGGTATGAAGAGTTGGGTCTTCAGCTAGTTTCTCTTGAAAAGAAAGATGATGGAGAAGGGGATCATTTTAAGATGTTGCTTGAGGGATACCTCGCATGAAAAAGTAATAAGATGATGGAAAACTTCTCTAATATCCTTCAACGTCTACCAATGGCATCTGATGAATCTTCGTCAAACAACCATTTTGGATGTTCGATGCCCTTCAAGGTAAAAGTCAATTTTTATATCCACTTATTTGAATGCCAGATAGATGTGAATTCTCTTGAAAAATGGTTGGATTTTCTAGAAGATTATTATTTTGTCCAAAAAAATTGTGACGATGAAAATATCACCTTCATGATCCTTAAATCCCTTCCCTGTGTCAAATCTTGGTGGGAAGGTTACTGGGAGAGGTACATCGCATGTGAATATACAACATTTAAGGGAGAACCCACCTAGGAAACCTCTATTGATTCCCTCAAGGAGGATTTCTACCCTCTTAGAAACTATGATGACCAATACACGAGATGGATGACTCTGCAGTAGGAGAGAGACTAGATGGTGCAGGTGTACACCAACATATTTCATACACTGCGCTCAAATATGGGTATCAAAGACTCTGAGTGGTACCTAATTTTGAAGTACCTCAGTGGTCTACATAGGTACAATAAAAAATAGATGGATTTCTTGGATATATTCTCATTGGGAGTTGTGTATCAATATGTAGTCAAATTTGAGCAAAAATTCAAGCAACAAAGTAAGCGAGAACTTAGATTTGCAAATGTGCCACAACAAAAATCATGGCAAAGGAAACCCTAGCTCATAAGACAAAGAACAAAGCACATACAATCAATCTCAAGAAAATCATTCTAATCCACAATCTAAGAATAGTGGTGGTACATTGAATAAATACACCGAAAAGTGGTGTGAGTTCCATAAAATCCCCTAGCACAACATTGATGATTGTCACTCGAAACAATCATTAGTGTCCAAGATCAAAGAAAAAGAATCAATACCTGACTTGGACTCTTATTCAAAGCACAATAAAGGGAAACAAATCATCTATGTATAACCATGACAGCTTCCATCGTGACCACAACAATCCAACCATAAGAACCATAGGAGCCTAAGGAGTAGGAGAACCTCTTCCATTTGAAGATGTGGGTAAAGGGGACACAAGTGTATTTCATTGTTGACAATGGGAGTAAAAAAAACATGATCTTAGCTGAGGTCATCAAAAGAATGAAGTTGTCAACAATGCCACACCGCCAATTGTACACCATTGAATGTTTGAGTCAGGGACAAGATATCTGTGTGATCCAATTGTGGCACATATCCTATGGCATCAAGCCATTTGAAGATGATTTATTGTGTAATATTTCTCCACTCAAATTTTGTGATGTTCTTTTAGGACAACCATATATGTGGAAATGTCACATTGTTTATGAGTCTCATCCCTGAAGTGTTATTATTACTCTTGAAGGTCATCTATAAAGGGTACCAGAGGTAGTTCCAACAACTACCACTTCATTGATCTTAACAAAATAGTGGCACAAAGTAATATCCCAAACCACACAGTTTAGCCTCTTCATGATTCAGTTATAAGGTGAACAGAAAGTCACTACAACCCTGGACCAACACCTTTCTATAAAACAAAAGTAGGTCGATAAGATGGTAGAGGAGCACAAAGATATTTTGCTTCACCTATGAGAGTTCCTCTACACTATTATGTCAAGTATTCCATTGATTTGGTGCTCGATGCTCCCTTACCTAATGGTCCAATCTACATATCTTAGCTTTTGGAGAATGAGGGAATAATTTTTCAGACCATGCATCCAAATTTGTTGAAAGGAATCCTCACAAATGCCAACAATTCCATGTCATCTTGCAAAAATCCCATTCCAAGTACAAATGAAGACATGACCAACAATGAGTTCCACACAATTTCCAGGTTAGTAATAAGGTGTGGTTTCATTTGTATAAAGAGAACCTCATTGGATTGTTGATGTATTTCTAACTTCAAAATGTATTCACTTGTATATCTTACATATTGTACCCCGATGTTTATTTCGGGAAGTGTCTATAATATATTTGAGTCGTGTCATGCCTCAATGTTCCTATCAGGAGATTCAATAATGTAAACAAGTCATGTAAAGTCATTGTGGGTAACCCTCCTATTGATCAAGGGTTAAAGTCCCCACAGTTGTGGGGCACTAGGGTTATTAGACTCTCCTAGAGAAGTTGGCCCTAGGTGAGTTAATGTAAGTCGGGTCATTAGTACCCAAATTGTGGTTACTCGAGCCTACATAACTGAGTTAGGATTACTCGATCCTACATAAAAGAGTTAAAGGTTAAGTGAATGAAAGAATATAAATAGAGAGTGGCTCTCTATTTATTACACACACACACACTCACTCACTGGGGTGCATGAGTGATAGAGAAGAAGCTGGAATCATAGAAAGAGAAAACTGTTGTCGGACATCATCTTTATGTTTTTGGGTTTTACTTTTACTATTGGTGCTCATTCTATCTCTAAGGAAGCTGCGTGGTTTCCTCCTTTATGGTTTCCCCGAGGAAAATTCTTTGTGTCTCTTGTCTCTTGTGTTTATTGTTGTGCATGTTATTCTCTCAGATAAGATCCTAAGATCATATTGCTTAAATGATAAAAATCTAACATGGTATCAGAGCTAACCTGAGAAGAAGAAATTGTGCAGCTACAAAAGCTAGGAATTCTTACTTATTGGGTCTCTCTCCACAATCCATCAGCAAAAGAAGGCTAGGTTGATTCTCCATTGAAGGGCACATATTTTTGTCGAAGCAGAATTTGATTCCGGGTATTTTCATTTTTTGGTGCAGGAAATTAGGGATTTTTACAGAAGAGGAATTTTTGAGTGAGCCTGGCATCAGATTTCTCTCCTCATCAAAATCGAATTTTAAAGACCTGGGTTGATACTTTTGGTTGGGTGAAACTCCAAGAAAGTCAAACCCTAGTTTGACCCCAAGCTGGAAAAACCCTAAATACTAAAACTGATAAGTATTGGTAAATTCGATATATCTCGGGATTGAAGAAGTCTCAAGGGCTGAAACTTTCACTGGTTGAAGATAAAATCTTGATGACACTATGTCCAAGTTTCACCCTCATATTCACGATATTCTAGGAGATATGATTCCTCCAAGTTAGGGTTCTAGCCTCTTCCAGGATTCATCCCTAAACAGGACACCTGGGGAGAATTGCTATATCTCGGGCTACAAAGGTCCAAATGAAATTTCTAAAGATGTTCCAGAAAGGGAATGGACTTTAATTTCTGTGGTAGAAGTTTCAGACCCCGAATATGAAACAATGACACGTGGCAGTCCGTACAACTTCGCTATTCTAAACAGTCCTGAAACATGTCACCTTGGGAAACTGCTCATAAGTACCAATTGGTGAAACCAATTCTGATGAAACCTATGGTGTTGGAATAGGGACAGGCGAGGCTACCTCGGTGCAAATTTTTAGACACATAGGAGAATTACTTTCAGAGATATCGTAGAAACAGTATCAGGCATTTCTGCAAAAGAAATTGAAAAAGTAGGGCTTCTTATTCCGAGAGCTTCCCTCCATTGTTTTCATAAAAGGAGTACATTGGATAGCTCACCTTGAAGAGGTCTATCTTTCTATTCAATCAGATCTAAAAGATTCCAAGTTTTGAAAATTAGGGTTTCTCTAACAAACCCTAGATCAGCCAGCTCCAGAACTAGGACGGACACCTCAAATCGATAAGATCTAATCTTTTGCTATTTTCATTTTAGGTTCTCATTTCCAAGTGATCTCAACACATCAGCTTGATGACAAGCTTGGTGAAACTGACAACCTATAAACATGGAAGTGTTGGATCTCACTATTTCTTGAAGAAAATGAATTGGACACCTACATAAGTGGAGAGGTTCCAGTTCTAGAGGGAGATTAGGCTAAAAGCCTTACACAAGAAGAACTTGGTCAAGGCCAAGAAGATCATTGCTGATTCAATCAAGGATCACCTTATACCCCAAGTGTCTTCCCTAAAGACGCCAAAAGAGATGTTTGATTCATTAACCAAGCTATTTGAAGGGAAGAACATAAATCGGAAGATGACTTTGAGAAAACAGTTGAAGAATGTGAAGATCCAGAATGCAGAGACCATACAGACATACTTTACAAGGGTCTCTCAAATCAAAGAACAACTTGAAATGGTAGAAGAAGAAGTGGAGAATGCATAAGTTGTGATAACCACCTTGAATGACCTCCCAGAATCATGGGATTTATTCATTCGAAGAATGAGTACCATAAGGAAGTGATTACTTTCAGAAGACTCTGAGAAGAAGAAGAAGCTCGACTCATAATAAGAGAAAAGAAGATGGGAGCAACTAAAGCTCAAGCTCTCACCATCCAAATAAGATCACTCAAGCGATGAGGAATATGAAGAATGCAACTCTTGAAGAACCTCTTATCCATCTTAGCATTTGGATAAGAAACGATGCTATTGTGAATGAAGAAGATGATGAAGCTGAAGGCTCAAGAAGGAGTCTACCCACGAAACAAATAAAGATAAGTATTCAATTGTCATTTCATGATATTGTTTTGTTGTGCATTTGTTTATATTCAATTGATGTATTATGCATGATAGAATGTTTGCATCAATGACAGTATACTACTAATATGCATGTGTTGGGTAAGTAGCTCATGGTGTTATACAACTCTCCATTGCTACTTGTCTAGAATGAAACCTCTTTGTTGACATATTAGATTAGTGCACAATCTCAATGTTGTCCTGGTAGAGATGGAAGGCATCTAGAAAGTTTCCATGAGATATGGATGAATGGTGTATTGGCTAAAATAGTTGCATGATTATATCTTTATGCATAATAATTTATCATTATGAATATGCACTATGAAATGTTTCTAATCATACAACTGGTGCATTTGACTTGTAGGAAAGACCACGTACAATCACCTACAAGAAAAGAAGGATGAGACTTGTTCCAAAAAACAAATGATGACAGTTCAAGATTCACCCTAATAATTTAAAATGAAGAATGATGTCTAGGATGCAGCATCAAGACTTGAAGGGAATTCTGTAGTATCTTCCATATGGATCTACAAGATCCAACATGCAATAGATGACAACATCGTGGATACAAGGCAGGATTCATAGCACGAGGCTTCTCACGGAAAGAAGGCATAGACTACGAAGAGACATTTGCATCTAGTGGGAGTTGAGGCACATGACAGGTAGACTCATGTGTGAAAATTAAAGAAGACATTGTACGAGCTCAGAAGACACCCATGGGATAATACATACATGAGGAGCTTGAAGAAGGTGACAAGCTCACGGATGGGTGGGAGAAGAACTTTTGAAAAGGTTTAAGATAGAGGATCTTGGTATCCAGTGACCCTAGATGGATACATAAAATAATTAGTAGCAGAGGAAGCTACTTGTCACTCTGGTACAGAATGTTTCAGTGCATAGAGTATGAAAGACAGAGGGAGTATGATGCTTCGCTTCAGAGGGAGTGACTGCAGAAGATCCCGAGGTTCAACATGGTACAACAGGATGGATAGCTTACTGATGACTCTAGGATTTACTAAGAGTAAAGTGGATTCCAACCTTTGCTTCAAGGTTAAAGGCAGAAGACCAGTAATGCTCCTATTATATGTCGATGACTTGTTCCTGACAGAAAATAGGAACTCATTAAAGTTGCAAGAAGGAGACTTGTTGCTGAGTTCAAGATGAAGGACTTTGGGATGATGCACTATGTTCTAGGCATTGAGGTGTGGACAAGGGAAGCATGCAGTAGAGATCATGAAGATGTTCAAGATGATGGACTACATGACCACACCTATGGCATCTAACCTGAAGCTATTGAGTGTTGCTTCATCAGAGTCAATTGATGCCACGATGTATCGTCAGATGATTTCTTCCTTGATGTATCTAACGGATACAAGACTAGATACTTGCTTTGTTGTGAACACATTGAAACATGTTCACCTGATTGTTGCAAAGCATGAAGTGTGGTACCTAAAGGGTACAGCTGAGTATGGGCTCAAGTATGAGGTGGATCAGAATATTAACCTGGAAGGTTATGTTGATTAAAATTGGGCAGGCAGTGCCATCGATAGAAAGAGCACTTCAGGGTGCTGCTTCATGGGATTAGGTGTGATCTCTTAGTTTCGCAGGAAACAGTATTGCATGGAACTGAGTATATCTGAAGCAGAGTATGTCGCAGCTTGTTCAGCTAGTTGTGAGGCAGTATGGTTGAGGAAGCTACTGTCTGATTTATTTGATCTCTAGTTAGATGCTACTTGTATATATTGCGACAACCAGAGTTGTGTGAAGTTGTCGGAGAACCCGGTGTTCCATGACAAGTCGAATCTTATGGAGATCAAATATCACTATATCAGGGATATGGTGTAGAGAGGAGCAGTGAAGCTCTAGTATGTTGCGACGGACGAACAGATAGTTGATGTGTTGACTAAGCCATTGGCTAGAGTGAAGTTTGAATACTTTAGGGAGAAGCTTGGTGTTCTCTAGATCGAGGTTCCCTCCAAGGGGAAGTGATGATTCCATAAGCCATCCTGACATGGTGATAAGATTGGTTCCTTCCATGGTCAGAAGTAAGGGCTGAGCCATTCTGTCATGGTGAGAGGATTGGTTCCTTCCATGGCAGATGTGAGTGTTGAGCCATTCTAAGGTAACTGTGGGATGTGTTCCCACATGATCAGATATAAGTGTTGAATGACATTCTCTAGGAGAATGGAGGTACCTGGTCAGTTACCAGGAATACTCAGTCTGGGACTAAGAGCCATTCCGATGCGGTGTGTTTACACATGGTCAGATGTAAGTGCAGAGCATTCTAGCGCGATGTGTTTACACATGGTCAGATGTAAGTGCAGAGCCATTCTAGTGCGATGTGTTTACACATGGTCATATGTAAGTTCAAAGCCATTCTGGCACGATGTGTTTACACATGGTCAGATGTAAGTGTAGAGCCTTTCTGAAAAGTTGAGGTCGGATGTGAGTGTTGGACCTTTCTGACATGGGTTTTGGATGTGTTCCTCCCATGGTCAGATGTGAGTGTTGGGCATGCCTTTTTGACATGGTTCTTGGATGTGTTACTCCCATGGTCAGATGTAAGTGCTGGGTGGTCATTTTTTACAATGGTTCATTCCATGGTCAGATATAAGTGTTGAAGACGATAAAGACCTACATGAAGGCTAGGACTACAACCAGCATGAAAAAGTGATGGCTCTGTAGAACTTCCTTTGACGAGAAGAATCAAGAGATAGCACTAGTGATGATCCAGCAGTGATGAACCATATCTAGTGATGATCCAGATCAAGTGATGATGATCTAGATCGAGTGATGATCCATATCCAGTGATGATGATCCAGATCGAGTGATGATCCAGATCTAGATGAAGATGACTTGAAGATGAAGATGACAAGAACTCGATGATGATCCAGATGATACAGAGAAGAAGACTTGTAATGATAAATTGTGTCGAGAGAATACCTTCCTAGTTAAGAGGGCGTGTTGATGTATTTGTAACTTCAGAATGTATTCACTGGTATATCTTATGTATTGTACGCCGATGTTTATTCTAGGAAGTGTCTATAATATATTTGAGTCATGTCATGCCCTGATGTTCCTATCGGGAGATTCAATAATGTAAATAAGTCATGTAAATTCATTGTGGGTAGCCCTCATATTGATGAAGGGTTAAATTCCCCGCAGTTGTGGGGCACTAGGGTTATTAGACTCTCCTAGAGAAGTCGTCCCTAGGTGAGTTAATGTAATTCGGGTCATTAGTACCCCAGTTGTGGTTACTCGAGCCTACATAACTAAGTTAGGATTACTTGAGCCTACATAAAAGAGTTAAAGGTTAAGTGAATGAAAGAATATAAATAGAGAGTGAAACTCTCTATTTATTACACACACACACTCACTAGGGCGCATGAGTGAGAGAGAAGAAGTTGGGATCAGAGAAACAGACAACTGCTGTCGGAGATCATCTTTATGTCTTCAGGTTTTACTTTTGCTATTGGTGCTCATTCTATCTCTGAGGAAGTTGCGAGGTTTTCTCCTTTATGGTTTCCCCGAGGAAAATTCTTTTTGTCTCTCGTCTCTTGTGTTTATTGCTGTGCATGTTATTCTCTCAGATAAGATCCTAAGATCATATTGCTTAAATGATAAAAATCTAACATGGATCCCATTAGAATCTTCGACCACTACGACATGGGCCTCACACCATCACCAAGGTTGTAAGTAAGAATACTTTTGAATTAAGTATTCCCCCAGCCCTTGGCATGCATCCAATCTTAAATGTGGAACTCTTGTGCCCATATTGTTTGCCTCTGCAGGGCACTTAAGAGAAAGTTGAGCACTTAGACCCTAAAGAACTCAACTCTAACTATATTTAGCAGGATATATTTGATTGAATAATGGATACATAAACTAAAGGCACCTGCCACCAAGTTCTCAAAAAATAATAACTTCTTCAACATGACAAGGGGCTCACCAGGATCCAAATTCAATATAAGTTTCCCCATAATGGAAGGCACTTAATGTAATGGGGAGCATTTCTTCTTAAGAGGGAAAGGTTGATCCAAGTGAAAATCGGTGATAACCCACCTCTTTCACAAAATCACCCATGGAGCTCATGGTTTTGGTAAAACCATGGCATACACCCAAGGTATTGGTGAAAAAATAATAATAATTATATTGAGAAATGTCATATGCACGACTTTTGCCACTCATGATATTTACCCATGGTATTTGAAAAACTAAAACAAATAAATGAAAGAAATAAAATAATGGAAAGACATAAATGGATAAATGTAACTCCAAGGAGGCACCCTACAAATACTACATGTATAGCCTCTCATTTATAAAGGAAATGTATTCATCTATCCCATTCACAATGTAGTCCTGGAGATTTTTTTAAATAAAAAACCAATTTACTTGCTATATTATTCTCTTTATTCTGCCGCATTTACCTTATTATTGTCCATTGTGTTCCTTTCACAATTCGGATCAATTTGATCTAGATTGTGAAAGGAACAAAAAGGACAGTAAGGAAAATAAATGTAGAAAACTAAAGAGAATAATATAGCAAGTAAAGCAACTGTTTATCAAATAAAAAGAAATCTACAGAACTACATATATAACTACATAGTGAAAGGGATGTATAAATGCATTACATTTACAAATGAGAGGCTTGTGTGTATATATATATACCAAATACCATGGGTGTATACCATGGTTTTAGAAAAACCATGGTCTTCATGGGTGATTTGACAAACGAAGTGGGTGATCATTGATTTTCACCTAGATCAACCAACCACCCAATGGGCATTATTTAATAAGATGGGCATGTACATTGATTAACTAACTATTAAGTAGTCAGAGTAGGAAGGTTAGGATAGGATCGTAACATATGAATTCTTAGGATAATTCTTGGTAAAACTTTGAAGCCAATGAAGAGCAACGGTTGTAACTTGATGCCACAAGAAGATGAAATGGACCACTTGCTAGTTAACATGCCGATGGAACATTATAATGGAAGATGTATAGATTTATGGAGGAAGGATAAAACCCCAAGAGATAAAAACAAATTAAGCTTAGGAAGAAGGGGGTAATAGGATAAATGACCAAGGACTCGAGATAAATTAGATCATAGATTGGAGGACAAAGAGTATTTTGGGATTATCTAGAATAAACATATATTCTCTCTAACCCAAAACAATATAAAAAAATATTAGTGCCAATCTATGATTGAGAGTGTATAACTCAAGTTTGTAATAATTATGTAGCATAAACAAAAGCCATAAATAATTGGTTTTCCCTTTGTGTTTCTAAAGTAATCTTGATTGGCTATTGCATTAAATTGGTGGTATGATTGATCATTTATGTTTGTTGTTTAGTTAGCCATTTCTCAATGTGTTTCCTATTCAATATAAACCCAAATTATTATCTGTAGGTTCTTCCTTAAGCCATCGCAAACACCAGAATAGTTGGTTGTGCTAGACTATTCAAACTAGAGGTAGAAGGAGATCGATGGATCTAGGTGCTTATTTGTTAGCTATTGTTTAATTTTTATATTGAATTTATATTTCCCTAGTTGGAAATGAATGACAAAGTCACTCGGAGGCATAGGTTACTCATTGAGAAGCCATATGCATTTTCCTTCTCATGGGATTTGCTTGAATGTTGACTCATAATATTAACCATGACTCAAATCATCAAAGTAATTTGTCACAACACTAAAAACATTTTGTTTTGAATGCTAGGTTATATCTACAATATCAATTGTTGTTGGTTCGAATTGTTATGGTTATTACTAGCCATTACTTGTAGAAATACATGTGGTTCTCCTTCACAATTGGGGTTTGTAACCAGTAGATGGAGCTATGGATAGACCACAATAATTGTTGCATTGTACTCTCCCTTTTTAAAGCGATTGATTGTCTAAAAAAACTTAAAAGTCATTTTATATATGCATACATCCACATATACCAACAATATGTTTGTATATTAATTACCTACAACATCCTCTAATCACATGTGAATACATTTGTACGTAATGTCTCATGGGTACTAATAACAATGAAAACAAAAGAGTGATGCATCTAACTTATTTCTTGTAAATGGATCTTGAATTAGATGTGTTGATTTGTTGATTTTATGATGCAGGAGCATCCTTCTCTCCATTCAAATTCCAAGTTAAAAATTAGATCAAGCCTAGAAGGGGTCTTCAAACCATTATTTTGTAAATAGACCTATGTTATAGTTTGATTCTAGATAATGGTGAGTCACTAGGTGAGTGATGAGTAATTCATGAATCATGTATCAAATCCCTTAATAAGGGTAGCGAGTCATAGGATAGGTTTGATAGTTGAGTTAATTAAGCTGATTTTTTAGTGCTTACTGGATCTGAACCAGAATTGGTTTCAAAGTTCTGATTTTGTATATATGTAAGCCTGTGAGACGTAGATAGACAATAGAAGAAATAGGAGAAGAAAATAGACAAACAAAGTAGATAGAGAGGTCTATAAGGCCTATAGGAAATAGAGGAAAGGCCAGCTAAAGATATATCTGGTTTGAGTAGATCAGAATGCAGTTTCTGCAACGAATTTGGATGTACAGTTTTGTTAGATGAATGAAAAAGCCTAGTTTGGCATAAATCTGTGTGTGTAATTTAAATTCTTCCTGAATGTATGAAATCATGAACTAGATGCTTGTTTAATTTCTGTAAAAGACTTACAAATATGTGTACAAATTTAGGGTTCTTGAAAGCGGTAAAAATAGAGATCGATTGATCGATTCTCTGATCAATCGGGTGGGAGATTTAGGTAATCAATCCAATTGAAGGATTTCGTAAATTAAATGTATGCGCAGAGAAATATTGTTGCGGGATTCATAAATGGATAGATCGATCACTGTAAGGATCGAGAAAAAAATTGAAGTTTGAAGTTTGCAGGTTTAATGAACAGAAGAAAACCTAGATCGATGATGGAGATTGGATCTGCAACGATTTGATGGCCAGAATTTAGATCTACATCAAAATAAATATCAACGGTACAGATCCACCCCACAGAAGATCGATGATGCAGACAGAAGGTTGCGGGCAAAGATTTGCGGGAGGCTAAATCTGGAAAATGCAAATGCGCACCCCGCATCTCGCATGCAGTATAGGCTATTGTGGGATCAGAATTATGGGAGGATTGTTTGAAAAATTTGGAATCCCGCATCCCTCAAATTGCAGAAACAGAACTCTGTTGCGGGGAAGGAAATTACGGAATCGACATTGCGGAGACAACATATAGGGAAGAATTTAGCAGACAACTAAGTTTAGAGGTTCTGCTAAACTAGAACCTAACTATTCCTAGGAGGGCAGATGTGAATCAGTTTACTAGTTCAAAATTGGAGTTTTGAATACAGTATTCATGTTCACCCGTGCATCATTTTATAACAATAATGGGTATATCGGTCGAGTGTGGGGTTTTGAACTCTTAAAAGAGCATAGTGTTTGGTTGGTTTAACACACAAAAGAGTTGGTTAACTCTAATGTTGAGAATTGGTCTTGGCACCATAAGAAAAAAAACTCAAGCTTGAAGCCAATATGACAAAAGCCATTAATGGTATCTAGTGTGCAGCAAGTGGACCAGGTTGATATCAGTAGCCAATGGATTTCAAAAACAACACATTTGAATTATGCATTGGGGATCCACGGTTGCAAGACAGATGAGCCATACACCTACAATTTATAGATCATCAAAATACATGGAAAAATTAATAACATAATCATTAAAGCTACAACAATAAGAAAAATAAATACTTTAGATAGAAGGGGCCTTAGGATGAGATCAATCTCATTAAAGCATCAAACTATTGTTAGATAAATATTTTGTTAAAGGATGTAGCTTATATCAATTGATTGGTGAATGTTTATGGAGGCCCCATGAGCGTGGATAGAGTGTAATTTCTAGGGAGCCAATAACCCAATTAAATTTGGGGCGATGATAATGTAAAGAGATTATGAAGGTAACATAATAAAGTTGTTTTATTTCCCAAGCAAAACCTCGTGAGATCACCCTCTTGTTCCCTAGAATATCTAAATGGAGGTTGTTGATGGGATTTTTAATTTCCTTCTAATTACTTGGAAAGCAACTAAGAAGTTCATCCATTAATTTTCAACTCAAGGTTCGTTGGGAACTTGCGAGTTACCGTGCACTGTATGTGAAAGCCAAAATATCCTCTTACACTGGTCTATCTACTATGAAGTTATAGTTCAATAACCTTACTTAGAAACAGTGGTATGAACAGTTACACGGTCTTGGCAACGAATTAGCTAGCTAAACAACTACTTAAACTAAGTTACACAGAAAGTAAATCACATGACAGGGAAGTAATTCACATCGACTACAGGTATTAGGAATATGAATCAACTGTCTCCCGATGTAACCCCATCGATGTTCACTAAGACTAATTGTGAAATTGAAGTCTTAAATCACTCTTGTAGAAATTAAAATTCACACCATGTTGGAAAGTAAATGCTAAAACTAAACTCACACTTTGCGGGAAAAATAAATGCTAAAACTAAACTTAGATTTTGCAGGAAAAGACAATTTTAAAACTAATTCACACTGTGCGAAAAAAGAGTAACTTATAAAACTACGTTCACACTACCGAAAAGTAAATTCTAAATCTAAGTTCACACTACACTTCATAGAAATCTAAATTGCAGAAATAAAATCTAAAAGTTATCCTTACCAAATATAAGTTACTGTTTATAATCCAATGTAGTAAATAAGATTATTGCATTAAGCACATTCATTGTAAAAATAAAAATGTAAATCACTAATCTATGGATTAAAATCAAATTGTAGAAATAAATTCACACATAATAAAAAAATGAAAACTAAATAATAAAAGAAAATTATATCAACATAAAATAAATATAATCATAACAAAAAATTATAAAACTAAGATCTATATTGAGTCAAGATAAAAGTATAGCTTTATTCAATCATTATTTGGACTATTGCTCTAAGAGCCATTCTTTGGAATGGAGAAAGAGATCATATTTATACATGAGTTCTCCATAAAAAATAATAAATGAAGATCCAAAAATCCTCAACAATTTGTTAATTATTTGGATCTCAAGACTAATTCCAAGATCTTTGCTAACTATATGCTAACCATGGTACCTTTGAAATCAAATTTGAATTTACGAAGAGTGGCTATAATAAAATAGTCAAACTCATCCCAAATTTCTCGTAACAACTTTTGACTTCTTAGGTCTATCATATATTTGATAGAGATATTCAAAGCTTCGTGGATAAGCCAAATATGCACTCATATTCACCTCCGTTTGTCACCTTTAATTTTCAAACAATTTAACATCATGATTTGAGACATATAAGAATAATAGAAATAATGGATTTGAAAAAATTGAGGACTCTTAATGAATATCTTAAACTTGAATTATTGATTGTTCTGTAATTTCTACAGGTTCTGTAGGAGGTTTTGTATCTCGTAGGTTCACAGTTGATGTAAATGTTCTACTGCTGATGTAAAGGTTTTGCAATTGATGTAAAGTTTATGTAGTTGCTTACAAAGGTTCCACAACTTCCTATAGAGTTTTTGCGACTGCTGCAAAACTCCCTCAAATATTTTGTAGTTGATTCCTAACAAATGATTCAATATCCAAAGCAAATGCATAGTACACTAATTCTCCTAATGTTAGTTAAAAATCAAATGAAATACTAAGACATGTAATGGAAAAGCACCTTGAGCATAAAAACCTACATTTGAGCTTCAGAAGGGCTTAGTGCATGATTATGGATAAGCGAAAGGGATTATAGATAAGGTGAAATGATGATAAAAAAATGTTAAATCCAAGGCCTGTCATCTGTCCCAAACTAAAAATGTTGCATGTCCTCATGCAACCTTGTGTCAACCAAGTTTAATGATGTTCCTTTTTATGCATGCCTCAAAATTCATCGTCAATGAGCCACCACCAATGTACCTAATCATCAAGAGGTGTGAAATATCATTGTGAACAATTCTCCATGCCAACATACCTTCAAAAATAATATTTCAAGGCAAAAATGCAAGAAAACTAGGTTTTGCAGCCAATGGACTAGCGATCTGCATATATCAAAAAACTTTGATTTCTCCAAAAATACAAGCTAGATTTTGGGAAAACTTTGTGAGGGTGTTAGGAATTCAATCTTGCTTCTCTTGGAAAAAAATTGGAGAAACCCACATCACGATTTTCGAGAAAATGAGAAAATGAATGTAGGTGACTATGCTTGATTTCTCCAAAATTGTACATTGCATTGAGCTAAAACTTGTTGGATTTGTTCTTCTTACCATAATGCTTATCTCCACCAAATTCCTCAAATACTCAATTCGTCATTTGGAAGATATTGCAAGTTCAATTTCTGTAATTTTTCATAAAAACATGAATGAAATACATGACCTGCAAAAATAGATGAGAGTTCTTTGCAAAGAACAAAAACCATATGACCATTGTGAGGTCCCCAAAATTGATGAAATTGCATGTCCACCTATGTCTTTCTATGATAATAGAGCAAAATTCAACTCCTACAATTCATTGGCCACTATCTTGAGTGAAATTTTTTTCAAATATGTTGCCTGAAAATAATTTAGAACTACAAAATAATGGAATAAAGTTAAGGCCCATTCTCAAGACATCCCCATATCAACAAACCTGGAAATGATGTTTCTGTTGTTGGTGCCTTTCAAATTTTGTTCTAAATTTCCATTCATATGTATGTGCTTGAATTAAGTTTTGCTCCCAAAATATTGTTGAAAACTGCCTTTAAGAGATCAAGGGGTACAAATGTGAGAAATAAAGAAGAAGAAAAAAGCAACCCCACTCATCTCTAAGAAAATAGAAGGAAAGCAGTGCAATAGAAATTAAAAATTGGCATGTGGATTCCAATGTATTAGCAAATATGCATTACTTTGTTAAATCGTTGAAGAAGGATTCAAGAAGAATTCATGTGCTATTGTTATGTACAAGCTTCTACATGAAAAATACTATCATGATGGTAACGATATTAGAAATATCCACATTTTGAAGAGCATGTTCACAATCTTCTCCCCTTAATTGAAGACATGGCATGTCCTCGTGCAATGCAATCACTCATTTGAACTTGAAGGAGAATGTTTTCAAGTATGTTATTAAGTCATGAATGATATCATTTTTGTACCATTTCCATCATTCTACCTTTACATATATTCCCATCAAACAATTAGAAAGGAATGTTCCATCTCCATCAAAAAAAACATATGTTCACAAGATAGCCAATGTTTTGTAATGTCACCATGGTAAGCAAAATATGGGCAACTTAATCCATCTCTTCTACCTCAATATGCCATGAGTAGTCCATTGCACTTAATCAAACTTTCAACACATTCACCATTTTCCCAATTTTTCATGGATCCACAATATTTTGGACAGGGTTGCATGCATTCCTTTTGAGCAGATTACAAATATCTTGTGTATTAAGTTTCTAATAAATTCCATTGTTAACTATAGGCACATCACCCTATTGAAAAACATAGTCACTAGTATATTTAATGTGTTTTCTCTTCATCTGTTTATATGATTTCAAAGCAGACTACAGATTGGAGTTTACTACAGTTATTTGGTCAATTTATGATTGTCAAAAGTACAACATATAATCTCCCTCGGCATCAAATTAGACCCATGTGGTCAAATCCTATTTCAATTTGTGCATGAATGACAACAAATTTTCATCCATTCTTATTTTTTAATGAAGACAACGAGAAAAATAACGTATTCAATTTATGTATCAATTTATTTCCCAAGTCACATGAACTATTCTACGGTGTTGTCAACAAGTTGTCATGAACATTATCATACCCCTTGACATATCTCATGAACAAAAAGACTATTTCAAATAATAATATGACCCAACAATAGTGAATAAAATACCTTGTTTTCTCTGTTGCATCTACTGCCATTGGAGATTGGAACCAGTGAAAGGGTGGAACCACAATATTCTACTAGCGTTGCCTCAGTGTTGCTAAAATAAAATTCATATTATATTGTGAATTGTTGCTATAGGACTGCTTACCAACCAATGCTAAAATCATGTAGAAGAGTCCAAGGAAGACATTGTAATATGAAATCCTTTCCGTGTATAGGCTACCATCTGGAATCTTCAATTGGTAGAAAAAACCCAAAATATTTTGTTTGCAAGGGATGTGGAGGGATTTCTTCCATTTTTGAAGAATGCACTACACACAATTTTAGTTGTTTCCCCATTTCTTACTGATGGTTCTTGTGACAGCAATAAGACTTCTTCTTCTAACAGTTTCTTTGACTTGTCCATATGCATCGGTTGTCCCTCTCTCCTTGCTGCTAGTTATTATGGAGTAACAATAAAACCCCTTCCCTCTTGTTGTTGGTTCTTTTGTGGCAGTAACAAGACCTGTTGTGCTTCCATTGCTAGTTCTTGCATGGTAGCAACACAACCTCTTGTGCTTTTGTTGTTGGTTCTTATGTGACAACAACAAAATGGCATTGATTATTTTCATGCTTGGATATGTTGGGGGAGATGTTGGGATGGAATTGACTATGGAAGTATAGATGAGGGTGAAGGTTTGGATTAAATAAATATGGTGATGAATGGACAAGAGAGGTGAGGGTGTTCCCCTTCCCCCAAACTGAAATCTTTTACTACCCTTTGAAACATAGGAGGAAGTAGGGAAAAAGGTTCAAGTGCATTTCCAAATACAAATCCATAGCATTGAATGAACTTGATTAATAATAAGGAAAAGAAACATGTACCTACCTATGAATATCATGAGATATTCAACAACATCCTGAGAAGCATGAGATTTGTTGTGGTCCACAATGATGTAAAAACTTGCAAGAAAGAGCAATATGGAATTTGGAGCTCATAGCATGATGAATTGCAACTAAGATCTAAAGCTGAAAAATGATATTCTTATGTAGTAGAAAATCTTGGAAAGTTTATTTAAAGAACAATATGGAATAATTTATTTCTCAATTATTTGCAAATCTTTTCCACCAGCAAGTTGGTTTTCAGACAAGATCTGTTTAGTTGTTCCTATAGGTTTTCACAATTAGAATTTTATTCCCAACGGATACCCACAAGTGAGCTGGTTTTCAATCATTCCAAGGTCTAATGGTGCCTCAGACAGTTTTTTACCATCAAATTTTATTTGGAAAGGGAGTAGGGAGGTGAGGGAGCTCAACATTATAAGTGAGCCAAGCTACTTTATTGTGCGGGTTAGGGATAGATGTAGCAGGAAGTCATGGAAGTAATGAAATGGTGGATGATGAAGTTAATTTGATAACAACGGTGACATAAATGATGTTCATGATCAAATATTATCAACCACATAAGAAAATTAAATATTTATTAACTTCAGTATGCATGTATATGAAAATGTGAAGGAAATACATAGGCATACCAGGGCACTGGTGAATGAACATGATGAACATTAGGTTTTCTAGAAGGATTATTTTGTAGCAATGGTGTAGTATATGTAGCAATAGGAAATATGGCAGTGGCACTTGAGAACAATAGTCTTCAAATTCTTCAAATCAATTCTTCATGTGTCCCATTTTGGATCCATCTGCAATTTTTGATAAAAAGTATTCTTGTTGTTGTCTTCGAGTGAGACATTACTAGATTAGGATTATATGAACTTGAACCTCAAGTACAACATCTCATGATATTGCATATTCATTGTTGGATGTATGGAGGGCATGCCCATTTTGCATGAAATTTGGTCTTCACAGATCACCCATGCATATATTGTCCTTCTTTAATCTTCTTGGGATCAGCAAAAAAACAACACTAACCTGCAATACAACATGAGATCATGGAAGAAGAGAGGTGTGCGGTATCTCTTCATCTAAGACATATGCAAAAAACTACAAACAGTTTCTTATAAAACAAATTGAAGGAATATAAACAAGCAAAATTAACTTTTTACCTATTGGAGAGCGGTGGCTAGCCTATACAACCCAATGGTATTTTGTTAATAGCTTATTTGTTTCATGACCGATTTGAGTTATTCAAAATCCAAATGAAATTGGATTTATAGAGATACCTCCAGTAGAAACGAGTTTTGAAAATACATTAATATGGTATTGCAAATCCGCTAAAGAATATCACGCATGATAGAATTGTTTACAATTTCCAACCTAGACCAACAGTCATTAATTTGAGCGTAACTTTTTCATTTGACAATGGATTGACATGGTTCCAATTAGAGATGAAAGTATATTCATGTAGGTACCTCCAATAGAAACAAGTTTTAAATACAAGAATAACTGATGGTTCAAATATGTTAATGAACATCCTAAGAGACAAAGTTCTGGGAGTGTTGATTTAGGATAGGCAGTTAGTATTTTGGACATAAATTTCTCGTATGATATCGAAATTGAATTATTAAAATTAAGTTTAAACTATATTCATAGGATAATATTCCTTAAAAACATGTTTGAAAAACTCATCCATTTAGGCACCCAAAAAGTGATTGTTCTAACATTGTTCTAGAGTTTCCTACTCTACACTCGGTCAGTATTTTGACCATATATTTTTTATTTGATACCCGAATTGAAAAAATAAAATTGGATTAGAAACTAGACTTCAAGGCATACTTTGTATAGAAATATGTTTTAAAAATCTGCCCATATGGTCTCTCAAAACATGTCTATCCCGACTATGTTTTCAGTAAGTACAACATGCCAAAGGGTCCCTATAGTCAATTTCTCACTAAAATGATGATCTATATGGGAGAGAATGTTATTTAGGGGTATAATTTCATTGTAATATATCCAAATAATAAAAAAATTCAACAATCCAAATCCTAAATTAACCTACACATACATTTCTGAAGGATCTGTAGCTAAGCTACGGATCCCAAAAAAATAAAGAGTTTGCAAGATATGAATAAATGATTCAACTTCAACAATTGTATTTCAATGCCACATGATGTATTTTTATGAATAAAATAACATATCACTTACCCGTTTTTAAAATTTTGAGTTTTTTGTACTCCTTCTTCAATGGCTTCCCCTTCAATTATCGTGAACCCTTCAATAGAATCTTCAATCGTCGAGTCTTCTTCCTATTTCCAAGATTTCTACAAAAGACAAATTAGTAATATGGTTGGTTCTTACTGCACCACAAAATCATCCTCTTGGGTATTTATTTCTATTCATAAAATGAGAAGGCATAAACAAATTTACCCTTATTTTTTCTAATTCTATGCTTGAATCATTAACATGGCTCAGATTTGCAGAGACTTGCAGCGAGCTATTACACTGTAGCAATGCTACAGTGAGGTGGTCTTTACATCTTACTTGCCTCTACACCTTTGTTCTTTAAGCAAAAACATATGCGTGTAGAAATGAAAAAAAAAAAGATTATCAAAACCAAAGGAAGCTCACTTCCAAAAGAAAATTTACTCAAATAAAAAAGGAATAAAACTTCTCGTGCATAAATAACTATGTCAACCAAGTAAAGAGTTACATTGAATATAGAAACTCCTCAGCAACGGCGCCAAAATGACGGGATTTTTAATTTCCTTCTAATTACTTAGAAAACAACTAAGAAGTTTGTACATTAATTTTCAACCCGAGGTTTGTTGGGAACTTGTGAGCTATCGTGCATTGTACGTGCAAGCCAATTTCTCCCATTACATTGGTTTATCTACTATGAAGTTGTAGTTCAATAAGGTTACTTACAAACGGTGCTATGAATAGTTACACAGTCTTAGAAAGGAACTAGCCAACTAAAAAACTATTGAAACTAAGTTACAAGGAAAGTAAATTCGCAATGAATACACCTATAAGAAGTATGAATCGATTATATCCCGAAGTAACCCCATCGATATGCACTAATAGTAATTGCAAAATTGAAGTCTTAAATCACTCTTGCATAAATTAAAATTGACACCATGCTGGAAAGTAAATGCTAAAACTAAATTCACACTTTGCGGCAAAAAAAAAAATTAAAACTAATTCTTCATGCTGTGCAAAAAAAGTAAATTCTAAAACTACGTTCACACTATGCGGAAAAGTAGATTCTAAATCTAAGTTCACACTAATCTATGGATTAAAATCAAATTGTAGTAATAAACTTCACACGTAATAAAAATGGAAACTAAACAATTAAAGAAAACTATATCAACATAAAATAAATAAAATCATAATACAAAAATTATAAAACTAAGATCTATATTGAATCGAGATGAAAGTATAGCTTTATCCTTCATTATTTGGACTATTGCTAAGTGCGCGTTGGCTAGCTTGCCATTTTTGCTTTTTTCTAGAGAGGAGGTGAGATGCCTCTCTTTGTTGGTGATGACCATTACACACCTCATCACTGATGGGAAACACATTAGATTCCCTCTATTGTATTATGTTGATTCTTGAGTGTAGAGACCTAGATGCATTAGGTGGTCTGCTATTTTTTACGACAATTTTGTTATGCTCTGGATCGATGCCATGCACAGTTTGACGAGAGGGTAAACTTCCATTTCTGTTCAGAGTTGGTTTTCCTATATTTTGACATATTTCTGGCCACCAAGCCATCTTTTGACCATCACCCTCTTAGGATGATGACGGAAGTGCATATGCGTTTGTGGGGCCAGATGATGCCCAAGAGAGGGAAACCTGACTTCCCATACATGATCACAACGGAGTTTTTTGAGATGCTAGAAAATGAGGAGAAACATCCCTTAGACTTGGTTCTATATCCATATGCAAGCTTGGATTGGAGAATGTATCACAACATTTTCTTCACCCTAGTCGAGCGAACAAATGAGAGAGGTAAATTTAGAGTTATGTTAAAATAATATAGTTGCATTTTATTCTCTTTATACTTAATGTAAATGAATCATATTTAATTGGTTTCCTATAAGTAAGTACCCATGGGGGATTTGAAATCGTGGCCTTCCATTTACAACTTCTCATCTCAATTAATTTTTACCAATTGCTCTAAACCTCGTGACCAAAATATATATTAAATTGTTTAATGAAATTTCTAAATAAAGTTGTGTTTATATATATTACAGATATTAGCATGTTCAATGAAGAGATGTCTCCTCCTCCCGATCAAGAGGACAAGAAGATGCATGAGTTGAAGGTGCACCAATTTCCCAGCCCTGCCCTTCAACATAAGCCATATGAGAGGTACCGATAGGATATGTCATATAGGTTAGCAGGGATGTTGGTCTAGTGTGGGGATCGACTTATATGAGTGCACGACATTATAAGACACTCAACCCATAGAGAGTTCTGGGAAATTATTCTTCTTGATATTAGGAACTTTATGCAATACATTAACAATACATCCGATCTTTTAGCTACTATGATGCATGACGATTCATTTTCAGATCATGAGGGTGGATATCCTTCTCCTCCTCCTCCACATCCTTCTCCATTAGTTGCTTCTAGTTTTACAGACGATGTATCCTCGACATCACATGCCCCTCGTCATCCTCCTACACCTCCTTCTCCATCAATTGCTTCTAATCGTCTAGGTGAGTTAGCCTCAACATCACATGCACCTCCTCCTTCTCCTCCACCTCCTTCAGTTTTAACATGTCATCCATCTCCTATTCTATCATCTCCTCTATATCGCCATATACCCTTACCTGGCCAGCCACATTCATCTCCTCTTTTATACCTAAGTGACTAACCAGCCTATACTCATGACCAGGTCGACCATCCATCGACTCTTGATCCTGGTCCACTCACCTTAATTAGATATATGAGGCTCACAATGTGTGGGATCCCACTTCCTACAAATGTCATTTCTACTCTACATGCAGCTACTTTTTTCCTTGACAAAAGTATTGATACCTCTGGCTCTACTGGTGGAGGTGGTGATACCTCTAGTTCTGCTAGCGGAGTTGTTGATGCCTATGTCTCTACTCATGGGGGTGTCAATGCTTCTGGATCTACTAGTGGGATACATAGTATTGATTCTATGGTTTCAGAGGTGGACTAGATATGTTATAGCAGTTATTGGACTAGACATGTATATTTGGATACATGTATCATCAGTTGGATGTTATTGTTCCTATACACACACATGAAATTTTCCATGTTGCAGATGTTGATGTTTATTTATATGTTGATGGTGATGTATGTGCTAGGTCAAGTTCGATGATGTTTGTTAGATATGTGTGCTAGATGATGTTTAAATATGTTAGATTAATATGTAACTTAATGTTTAGGATGGTATGTTCATGTTTATTTTTAGTTCTATGCTAATGATGGTAAAATGTTATTTATGGTTATGTTCATGATGGTATGATGATGTTTAAGTTTATGTTTATGACGGTATGATCATGATGTTTATATTTATGTTTGTTAGTTGTTGAAAATCATGATGTTTGTATGCTTATGTTTATGTACTGGTAAAAATAATGATGATGGTGAAAATGATGTTTATGTTTTTGTTGAAAATTATTATGATCATATGTTTATGTTTTTGTGGTGAAAACGATTATGATGGTGAAAATGATGATGAGGGTGAAATGCTTGCAACTAACTACAACATTCTAAAAAATCAAACTGTGCACATTTTCGACATGTTTGGGAAATGTAGTATGAATATCCAATGGTTATCCCTTGCCTATAGTATGTATTTTTTTCCAAGGAGGAATTATCCCTTCATTTTGTAAAAGAAAAATATTGAAAATAATTATAGTTCATATTGCAATACTGGTCAAGTTATGTGTTTATTATGGTGCAATAGTTTTCCTCCTTAAAGTAGTATTTATTTTAAATATCATTAAGTATAAAACTGTGTTGGAAACATGCACTATTTGAGAACTTGAATGCCTAAAATCACATTATAAAAAATATTAATACAACAAGAGTTGTGTGTAACTCAGTCCCTACCTTTTAATTGAAAAAGATATATTTGAAATTAATTTAAAAAGAATAAAATAAAATCTTAGTAAACTTTGATATAAATAACCAAAAATTATTATATCATTATAAATTGCTAGAAATTACTCCTCATATTTGCAGCTGAGAAGGGTTGTAGAACACTTTAGGTATTTGGTGACTCACTAAATGTGATCAATTGGATCAAGAAGATTCAACAGTGCAGAGATTTGAGACTTCATAACATCCTTTTACCTATTATGGAAATTATTGATACATATACTACTTTCTCATGCAAACA
>LPNX010595081.1:848507-860775 GCA_001517045.1 Pseudotsuga menziesii | reverse complement strand
TTTTAAATGCCTAAGGCCCTTGATATCCTTCTTTGAGCACTATTTACACCCAAATAACCATCAACTATAGAAAAGAAATCATAATGTCTCTTTAAGAAAGACTTTGGTTGTATAGATCCCCCCAAAAAAGATATGGTTTATAGGTATAAGTGTATTTCATGGTGATTGAGAGAAGTAAGATTCATTTAATGCCCTTTTACACTCCCACAATCCTCATTAGACCTTCATACATATTCTTGGTTCACAACTAACCTAGTAGTGGTTCCCATGTACTAATTTTTGAGGTTAGTAATACCATGCACAGTTCATATGTGCTGGTTTGAGGATTTTTCCACGGAATCCTAGGAAGTAAGGGTCGGGGATCAAGGCTCTTTTTTTCTTCCCCTAGTATGTTCAAGGACTCAAGACCCATCCAAAGTGCCCAAAATATAATAATGGAAGATGAATTCAAATCAAATGCCAAAGACACCCTAAAGAGGGATTATGTCACGGTTTATAGGTTTCGTTCATAATTACTAATATAAAAAAGGTTCAATTAGAGAGGAAAGCTAGTGTTTCCCTACTTACCACGTTTATCCCTCAACAACCATTTCCATTGCATAGAACCTACTCATTGCACGTATATCAACTCCGAAGTCCAAAAACCAGCTATAAAGGGAGCGATCCTCAAAATTTCAAAAACATCATAATGCACTTTTTTTAATTCACCGATGATTGTCAAGTATCAATGACCCATCCATGTTGCTTAGACATTATAATGGCATCCATATCCAACTCAAGTGTCAAAAACCCCTATAGAGGTGTGACTCCATGCCATTTTACATAGCCCTTGATTATGAGAAGACTTGTGTAGTGCACAAAGGAATTTGTGTACCTTTATTATGTTATTTAGAAACTGAGAACCATTCTCGGTCTTCAAAACCTAGATTCATTTTTCCCATATCCATTGAATAGACTAAAGATATCTTAGTGTGGAGGTTAGAGCTATGTTTAGCTATGTAAATATGTGTAATTATATTTTAAATTTTTGGCATTTGATTTTATATTTTCCATTACAAATTCACATGGAAAAGCTAAGCTTAAAAATTACATATTACTTCATAACCCAGCTAAGCTTAAAAATTACATATTAATTCATAACCCATATTGCAACTGAATATCAAGCAAACCCTACCACACGGCCCTGTCTCTATCAGAAACCTCTCACGGTGGGATTTCCCCTGCGCTGTCTTCTGCCAGAACGAATTTCATTATTGAACCAATTTCATTATTTGGCATTTCATCGGCACTTCTATCCTCTGTTCCAAGATCAATATTTAAAGCAAGCGAAAATGATGATGGGCGGTGGTGGAGAAGTCGAAGGCATGGGATTGGGGGTGATGGACGCCCTGCCTCTGCAGTTAACTCCCATTGTTGCAATTTCCTCGGGAGACCACCTTGGAGGATCCAATAACAGTATCCTTCTTACAAACAATGGCGGTGGTGGTCTTAATAACAACCTCAAGAAGGATGATAGGATTCCTCAATGGGGATTCAATGAGACCAAGGAATTCATTGCAATCAGGGCTGAGCTTGAGAAGGATTTCACTCAGACAAAGAGGAACAAGACTCTGTGGGAGCTCATTTCTTCGAGGATGAAGGAGAAGGGTTTCAAGAGGAGCTCCGAGCAGTGCAAATGCAAGTGGAAGAACTTGGTAAATCGATACAATGTATGTTTTGGTTTTTGTTAATTCGTCTATGTGTCTGTATGTATGTAGATTTATTCATTTTGTTTTGCTTGAAATTCATTTCAAGGCGCTGGGAATTGACATGCTACCATTCGGGAATAGTGCGAAATTTATGGCAGTTTGTATTAGATAGATGTAGGGCTCTTTATGTTCGTTGTTTGTGATTGGATCTCTATTGAAATCAATTCAAATCCATCGGTAATGTTCTGTTAGCTTCTGGGTATGCTAGTTAATCTTTGATCTATTGTGCTGTGGATGTTAGTAATCTGATTTGTTACCATTGAATCTTTTATGTGGTTGTGCTTAAAATTGGTTTGGTTACTGTTTTTTTGGTTTTTTATTTGGGCAAGCTCGGAATCGAGTTTAGGGCATTGGGTATGGCATATTACCATTTTGGCATGACGATTTAGAATTCATGGCATGTTACCATTTGAGCATGCCAGTTTAGAATTCATGGCAATTTATTGTAGCTGTAGGGGCTCTGTACTTTTTATTTATTTATTTGGGTTTCAGTTGAATCAATTCGAAAATGCACTAGAATTCATGGCATATTACCGTTTGGCCATGCCAATTTAGAATTCATGGCAATTTGTTGTAGCTGTAGGGGCTCTGTACTTTTTACTTATTTATTTGGGTTTTAGTTGAATCAATTCGAAAATGCACTGGAATTCATGGCATGTTACCATTTAGCCATGCCAGTTTAGAATTCATGGCAATTAGTTGTAGTTGTAGGGACTTTGTACTTTTTATTTATTTATTTGGGTTTCAGTTGAATCAATTCGAAAATGCACTGGAATTCATGGCATGTTACCGTTTGGCCATGCCAGTTTAGAGTTCATGGCAATTTGTTGTAGCTGTAGGGGTTCTGTACTTGTTTATTTATGTATTTGGGTTTCAGTTGAATCAATTTGAAAATGCACTGGGAATGATGTGTTAGCATTTGGGTATGGTGGTTTAACTTTAAACCTTTAGTTGCCATCATCTGCTTTGTTACCATTTGGGTCTCTAATGTTGGCTTATGGTTTAGTGGTTGGCATGGGGTGTTGTTTTCAAGACCCTGTGGGTGTGGAGCGCTTGTGTTCCCTCCCCTCCTTTGATGTCAATTTGGTCCAAGTGGATGATAGTAGGATAGTAGGATGTTTTTCCTTTTATATTTTTTTAAATTGAGTTAATTGTTTCTCTTTTGGGTGTGCTTAGAAGTGTTCAAGTTATTGGGAATGTCGTGTTAACATTTGGGCATGCCAGTTTAGAATCCGTGTTAGTTTCAGGGTATTGGCAATGGCATGTTACCATTTGGGCATGCCAGTTTATAATCCATGTCAATTTCAGGGTATAGGGAATGGCATGTTACTGTTTGGTCATGCCATTTTAGAATCCATTTCAATTTCAGGGTATTGGGAATGGCATGTTACCGTTTGGGCATGCCAGTTCAGAATCCATGTCAATTTCAGGGTATTGGTAATGGCATGTTACCATTTGGGCATGCCAATTTAAAATCCATGACAATTTTTTATTGATATGACTATCCCAGTCCTTGCTTTTATGGATGTGTGTTTGCTTTAAAATCATAATAACTACACTGGGAATGGTGCGTTAGAATTTGGGAATGGTGCATTAGAATTTGGGTATGCCATGCATGGTCTTGGCAAACAAAGCCTCCAAATTTTTGAAGAAATGAAACGTTGTGGTTGTAATCTAGACCATATTACCTTCCTTGGTGTTCTGTCGGCATGTTGTCATGTAGGCTTAGTGAATGATGGCTGGCAGTACTTCGAGTCTATGAGTCAATATTATCGCATCACACCTACAATGGAGCACTATAGCTGCATGGTTGATCTGCTTGGCCGTGATGGGATCCTAGATGATGCTCAATATTTTATCAAGAAAATGCCAGTTGAACCTAATGCTACCATATGAGGTTCTTTACTTGTTGCTTGCAAGGTCCATATTAATATAGATTTAGCAGAAAATATAGCAGAATGCCTTTTCAAGTTGGATCCTAACAATGTTGCACCTTATGTGATGTTGTCAAACATCTATGTAGTGGTTGGCAAGTGGGACCATGTTCAAAATTTGAGGAAAATGATGAAAGATGGGAGAATAGAAAAAACGCCAGGGTGCAGTTGGATTGAGATCAATAAACAGGTGCATGCTTTCTTGGTAGGAGAGAAAATCACACCCACAATCAGAGAAGATTTATGCAGATTAAGAGAAGCTGCCTAGTCAGATGGAGGTGGACTATGTACCTAACATAAGATTTGTGTTTAATAATGTTAAAGAGGTGCAGAAAGAATATATCCTTTGCCACCACCTACTAAAGCTGGAAATTGCTTTTTGGCTTATCAATTCATAACAAGAAATTATGAGTAATTATCCAATTTTCCAATTGTAAATTTCTTATTTATTTTCACAACACATCGATGCCACTATCTCTCTCTCCTTGTACATGTGGTAGTGCATTGTACCCATCTATATTCTATAAATTGATTACTAATGAAGAGTGTACAGTTCAGAGATTCTCCTGTGCCTTCTTTTGTACTCTCTTGGCTTTTTGTTTTTCCACTTGTGTACAATTATCAATACAATCCTTGGAGGCTAAGACACCTATCCATGTCATTAAGAATCTTATTTTGTTCAGCAACTGCCACTTCCGGCAAGTTCATTTCTAAGATTGCCACATTAGAAGTTGTTATGAGGCATGCCAACCTTTTCTATAATTTCAAGGATTGATGGTGTTTTTGTGAGGATTTTCAGTGATGTTGAGTGCAGCAACCTGGGGATATGGTCTTTACATATTGCATTGTCAGCCTTGCATTAATTCCCTATGGTTAGATTTGGAGACACACTTTGGAAGAATATATATCCTTCTCCAATACATCGATGAAACCGTCATGCGGAGGAAGATGTCTCAGCCAATGGTCAATCAAACATCGTGATGGACAAATTGAAGAGGAACTTGCAAAATGCAACATTTTAAAGGTTTCTCCCTCCTATGAACAAATTCTCAGCCAATGATCAATAAAACACCGTGATGGATAGATTGAAAATGCATGAATATAAATCTTTCTTGCATGGGAACAGATACATATTCAGATATGGATTGCAGGATGGTTTGAAAAGTTGGGATCTGGATATGGGGATACATAGTCAAGAAAATCATATGTACAACAATAATACAACAAGAATATCTTTCAAAGTTACATAATCTTCAACACGGGTAGTTTCCATCAGCACCATATTTTCATGGGGGTTTTAGGGTGGTTTTTTGGACATATTTGAAGATACCATTGAACAGGAAAGGAAAAAAGTCAAGAATATGCAGAAAGTATGCAAAACGCCTTCAATGGAAGATAAAACAGCTCACAAACCTGCAAAAAATACCCACCTACAATAAAGCTAAGAATTTTGTCATACTGCATTATGCAGTTTGTGGTAATAGACCACATCAATTGCAAATTTTTAATTAACTGATTGATCTAGTAATGATTCTATATTATTAATCAAGTTGTCCTAGAAGTTTAACTTCACTTCTCTTCAACTTCACATGGGATGTGCTCCAAAATTAGCTAACTCCTCTATTATTTTCCTCAGATTGTCCTGTTGTTTACATTTTAATCAACCTGCTCCGATGGTTTTCTTCCTTAGAACTACTTGTCTTAGTCCCCTGCAGGATGTAGTTATCATGGAGTCCAGCAGCCAGCTATGGAGTGAATAGAAAGGATGGATCCAATGAGCCTAAGTCTAGTTTTAAATTCAGTACTCAATGAAGAAGACTGATATCTCTATATTCATCACGACCTTTCTTGAGTAGAGGATCTCGTGTACTCAAAAAATGAGGCTAGCAGTTGAGTGGCATGTTTTATTTCTGTAACAGGTACATGGCATTGATAGATCGGCAAAAATGTTTCCTAACATACATTGCTCAGTAATATAAAGCTGATAAGATTGTATCATATGGGTTTCTGTGTCTTTATAGATGAAGAAATTTAGAATCTAGATACGATTTTGAGTATCATTATTGACTACACAAAAATTAAGATGTTTTTTTCAACAATAACTTAAGCTTAAAGTCAGACAAAGGTCTTAGGGGACTCAATGCATACAATTTTGTTTGATATTTTGTCCTTGAAGGCATGCTTAATGGTAACATTTATGTACTACAGTGCCATGGTATTTTTGGTCTCTGTCAACTAAGAGTTAAATAGGAAGATCAAATCCCAAGATAAGCAACTAGGTTTTCAAGTCTCAGCTTTAAGATATGTTTTGGTTGTATTTGAAACATTTTCTACTAATTGATGTAGTCTAATTGCATTGCAAGAATTTCACCAAAGGACGGGAAAGTGCTTGGGTGGATCATTCTTCACAAACTAAGGTAAATCTGTAATGTGTCAAAAGTTAAAACCATGAACCAGAAACATAAAAAATCAGATGTCCAAATACAGATTGCTCCAATCTGCTCCTAAACCACATTTTCATGGGGGTTTTAGGGTGGTTTTTTGGACATATTTGAATATGCCATTGAACAGGAAAGGAAAAAATTCGAGAATATGCAGAAAGTATGCAAAACCCCTTCAATGGAAGATAAAATAGCTCACAAACCTACAAAAAATACCCACCTACAAGAAAGATAAGAATTTTGTCATACTGCATTATGCAGTTTGTGGTAATAGACCACATCAATTGCAAATTTTTAATTAACTAATTGATCTAGTAATGATTCTATATTATTAATCAAGTTGTCCTAGAAGTTTAACTTCACCTCTCTTCAACTTCATATGGGATGTACTCCAAAATTAGCTAACTCCTCTATTATTTTCCTCAGATTGTCCTGTTGTTTACATTTTAATCAACCTGCTCTGATGGTTTTCTTCCTTAGAACTACTTGTCTTAGTCCCCTGCAAGATGTAGTTATCATGGAGTCCAGCAGCCAGTTATGGAGTGAATAGAAAGGATGGATCCAATGAGCCTAAGTCTAGTTTTAAATTCAGTACTCAACGAAGAAGACTGATATCTCTATATTCAACACGACCTTTCTTGAGTAGAGGATCTCGTGTACTCAAAAAATGAAGCTAGCAGTTGAGTGGCATGTTTTATTTCGGTAACAGGTACATGGCATTGATAGATCAGCAAAAATGTTTCCTAACATACATTGCTCAGTAATATAAAGCTAATAAGAGTGTATCATATGGGTTTCTGTGTCTTTATAGATGAATAAATTTAGAATCTAGATACGATTTTGAGTATCATTATTGACTAAACAAAAATTAAGATGTTTTTTTCAACAATAACTTAAGCTTAAAGTTAGACAAAGGTCTTAGGGGACTCAATGCATACAACTTTGTTTGATATTTTGTCTTTGAAGGCATGCTTAATGGTAAAATTTATGTACTGCAGTGCCATGGTATTTTTGGTCTCTGTCAACTAAGAGTTAAATAGGAAAATAAAAACCCAAGATAAGCAACTAGGTTTTCAAGTCTCAGCTTTAAGATATGTTTTGGTTGTATTTGAAACATTTTCTACTAATTGATGCAGTCTGATTGCATTAAAATAATTTCACCAAAGGACGGGAAAGTGCTTGGGTGGATCGTTCTTCACAAACTAAGGTAAGTGTGTAATGTGTCAAAAGTTAAAACCATGAACCAGAAACATAAAAAATCAGATGTCCAAATACAGATTGCTCCAATCTGCTCCTACAAACTCAAAATACAGACTTCTCAGATTTGTGTGTTTTATAGGGGGCTGTGCTATTTTATAGGAAAATGTTAGAGTATTTGGGTCTGATGCTTTGCCTTATTTTATTGTTTATTTATGTTTTTGTTGTGTGATTTTTCTTTCAATATCTTTCTTCTTAAAAGGATCTTCCTGGTTCCAGCTTAACATTTACCTCAGGACAGAAATGGTTCCCCAGTGGACCTTTCCACATTCGAAATCAAAAATGGATCCCATGAAGAGCCATTGGAATTTCAAACCAGAAATGGATCCCAAGCAGACCCTTTCACATTTCAAATCAGAAATGGATCCCAAGCGGATCCAGGACTTCATATTTTATTACTATGAAGCCCCTCTACTTGTTGTATTTTTGCCTTGTTCACCATTACTGTGAAGCCCCTCTTTCTTTTACTATTGGCCCCTATATTTACACACCTTCATAAAGGTGTTCAATCAATACCCATCTTCAACACTTTTCAATTTCATTTATACATCATTATATAATTATGCTATTTTAGGCCATCACGTTTTCCAACTTGGGTGTAAGGTGTAGTAACAATTATGCTCTTTTAGGCCAAACACCATTGAAAAATGCAAAGAGATATAAAGGAAAAATGATTTTGCAGATATTCAAGTGGACACAAGTATGAGTCTCTGACATAGATACACCGAACAAGGAAAAGGCACAAACTTGTATAGTTAGCACACATGGGTGCAAAATATAGGTCTTTTTTCTTCATGGGCACCACTTGTGGTTGAAGTTAGCACACATGGGTGCAGTTCTGGAGCTATCTGTAAGTTTGTGCCAGTGAAACAAAGCTTTACGGATCTTCTTCGATGCCATGATGTTTATTTGGCTGTTACATTTCTAGAAAAGGTGTATTATTTCATTCCATCCATAATTTTCAAATATTTCTCCCATCACTGCCTGTCATGGATTCATGCCCTCCTCTTGTCAATGGCATGTTGTTTGGCATCTCTTTCTATCTCAAGTGTGAAGCATCTCTTTCTGGCTGGCATGGACTTGATTTGGGCATTGCAAGTCATCTCTGATCTTTTGTTTATAGCTTTCAAAGATATTTTTGAATCTTTTTATATTATTCATCAACTCTTCTTTAAGTATTCTAAAGATTTTACCTTAGAAATTCAAAATTATACACTTTCAAAAAACTGTCTGAAAAATAAATTCAGACTCGCCTGCTCCCTCCTTATTTGTTGGGGCTACATTTGTGGCTTTTCAATGTTCACACATTCATAGGTTCTAGGCTGGTATCACTCTGATATCATGTAGGTTTGTGGAAGACCTGCATAAACAATAAGAGAGAGAGAGGGAGAGGATACTTCTATTATTGTTTGAGCAATGTTCATATTGTACATCTTTATTCAAGTGTGGTAGTTAGACAGCACTGGACTTGAACAAACTTTGTAACAACTAACATAGAGAGAAGATACGTTTATTATTGTTATATAACGTTTATATTGTGCACTCCTTTATTTGTATGTGTGGTAGTTAGACACTATCAGACTTGGAAAAACTAACTCCAAACACTAACTTGAACATTAACATTACGCCACTAACATTTCATTATGCATGTTCTTTTTCCTACTATTGTTTGCTAAATGCGGCCAAAGATATAACATTTGATGGGAAATCCAAGAGCTATTGGTAATAAGTTAAAATCAGGTTCATAACAATCATGGAATGTATCTTTTATTTTTTGGCAAATTTTAAAGGGGTATTTTATTAGTATAGCAGCATAACACATTTGGACCAATGCTATTTAATTCCATGTTTCTGACTGGAGAGATTCTATGCATGTCTATCCTATTATCTATACATGTTTTTTTCCCTTCTAATACGCCTTTCTGTATGAGGAGATTACAAGCTTTTACTTTTGAATGGCCTCTAATGCATTTCACCATAAGACCTCTATTGTGATGCCATCTCTGTCTTTGTCAAGGGAAACATTCTTGAGGCCTCGAATTTAATGAGACAATAGCTCATCAGCGCGTCACATTGTTTGAAGGAATATGTAAAGGTCAAGCCTCTGAGGGAGAAGAGGATCCTAATTGTCTATAATCCATCCCATGTCTCATTACAATCCACTGAAGCCTAATCTGCATATGGATGTGGGAAGTTAACAAACCGGCTTGCAAGATTGATAAAAGTAGCATCCAGTTTGAACAAAATGATTGGACTTCCTAGTCAGTTTGTCAAAACGTTGATATGGCTGCAACTGGGAATCGATTCTTGAAAGGAAAGCTTTAATTAAGAGAATTTCTAGCTACTGTTGGAACCACATCATTTAGGCTTTGGTTCAATGCTTTGATTTGTCAAAGAAATGATGCGGCTGAAATTGAACATCCAATCTTAAAAGCAAATATTCAATCCATAAAGTTTCTAGTTCTGCTTGGAATCAAAGCAAAGACCTGTAAATGTTGTCAGCCATCTTTGGTCACTTATGAAACTTTCCATATGCTTTGTCACCCATTAGCTTGGATAGCCAATTTGCAAGAATATGATTTAGGTTGCTAAGGCGACTCCTCATCCGCAGAAAAATTACATGCCCTAATAAATTGCAGCACCTTTAAAGATTGCAACAATCTTACACCTATTTTTCTTAGGTTCACCAGGATTAAATGAAGATAGCCTCGCTCACTTACCCTAGCGAGAGGAAACAAGTAGATATTTCAAGGCGGTAACCTATATTGGAAGGGATAAAGTTTGCACTACTTGTTCATTGCAAGTGCCGATTATGTTGTATATTTTTTTTTCTTGTGCAAAATCAACATATATTTATCCTTAGGCAACGTGTACCATTAGGTACCATAGGAAGGAGTGTTATGTGTTTTTTTTTAAAGAACTAATGGTATTTGCATACAATATTAAATATTTAGAACATGTAGCATGAAGGTAGATTAGATGTAGTAGGCATCATTAGGAAGGAGAGGTATGTGTTTATTTTTAAAGTACTAATGGTAGTTCCATTCAAGGGGGTAACCTATATTGGAAGGGATAAAGTTTGCACTACTTGTTCATTGAGAGTGCTGATTATGTTGTATATATTAATTTTTCTTGTGCAAAATCAACATATATTTATCCTTAGGCAACGTGTACCATTAGGTACCATAGGAAGGAGTGTTATGTGTTTTTTTTAAAGAACTAATGGTAGTTGCATACAATATTAACGATTTAGAACATGGAGCATGAAGGTAGATTAGATGTAGTAGGCGTCATTAGGAAGGAGAGGTATGTGTTTATTTTTAAAGTACTAATGGTAGTTGCATTCAATATTAGTTGTAATAGGCACCATTAGGTTCCACTAGAAAGGAGTGTTATATGTTTATTTTCAAAGTATCAATGCTCATTGCTTATAAGATTGATGATTTAGGACATGGTGAATGAAGGTAGATTAAATTGTATGTGAAAATATCAAGTAATAATGAACACTATCACTGACCATGACAAATATTGAAGTCCAAGCTTAAAGTAGGTGGGTAGTCCCTCCTATGAAAAAGATATCCCTCATGTGTTTAGTGAGTTAAAATACATAATTATTGCTATGTTATGATTGCATGATGGGATAAATATTACTTTGATAGAATTCTCCAAAGTTAGTCCATTTTTCATGTGGAGGAAGGTGAGTGCTATTGATCGTTGCTCTTATTCAGAGTGATTTTGATATGATGAGTTTGTTTGTTTGTATATTGCTTCTTTTAACTATTAATAATATCAATGTACATTTTACACATTTATACATAAACAATGGGTTGTGTAGCTTATGTCACAACCTAATAACATTTAAAATGTTAATCCAAATTGCTTAAAGAGCATAAAAATAGTTATCAAAATTGGCAACTAGGAATTCACATTTAGTGATTTTCCATAAATGTCACTTAGCGCCCAAAATATAGCAACCCTAAATCTTTGCCATTAAGGCATGAGAGGAGGCAATCACACAAATCCATGAACATAAATTATGTTTTCATTCAAAGTGGACTCCTATCCATCATTAGCTAGCTTAGCATTCATGACAATGGTTGCCATCCATTGTTCTTGAGCAGCTTCTCATTCTTTGAGAGAGCAAGGCAAGAACTTGTCATTTTGATATTTGTGGGTGAGGATGGGATATGAGAGGCTAATTATGGCATTGTTCATGCATTCTTGTACATCACAGTGAATGTTATGCCTTGACCTTTCTTTATAGTGATGCAAGTACTTGGTGCAACACAAATGTTGCAAGAGAGTCCATAGGAGGATCCTTGCTTATGCTACAAAGAATTTTACCATAATACTCAAACAATTAACATAGAGGCACCACATCCAACTCCAATTTTTGTTCTTATATAATAATCTTCATATAGAGATTAACACAAATTAATGAACCATTTTCCCATTAAGAACTTTGTACATGTTGGCCCTGGTTAAACAAGATGTGTTCATTTTTTTTTGTATGAGGAATATGATTGCATATCCAATGAGTTGCAACACTTTTTGAAAACTAGTGAACTAAAGCATTTTATCCTCTTAAAGGGTGACCTTCCATGAAATGGGTGTAGGGGGATATTGAATGGTTGCATGACAATAAGATTGCGTAATTGTTTAGGATATTTTGTTGCTTAAGCATGGTAGATTTTTTTGCTTATTAGTGTGTTTGGAAAAATAAATTGGATTTTATGCATGTTTGTCTTTGGATCTTATTGTCTTTTATTAGAATTACAAATGATGAAATCTATGTGTTAGTATTGCTCCTCTTCCCGATTCTTAGAGGGTGCTAGCTCAATAGAAGAGCACATACTTTACAAGCAGGAGATTGGTGGTTCGATTCCAT
>LPNX010595081.1:817322-848271 GCA_001517045.1 Pseudotsuga menziesii | reverse complement strand
AAAACTAGGCACAACACTAGGCGCAACATTGGGTGCAAAATTGGGCTCAAACATAGATGCAAAAAAAGACATCAATCGGGATGCAACACTAGGTGCAAACCTAGATGAAAAATATGACGTAAAATGAGATGAAACATTTGGGACAAACATGGATACAAAAAAAGACGTAAAACAAGATACAAAATTAGATGCAAATGGGGATGCAACATTATAAGTAAATTTTGATGCAAAACTAGACGCAATATTGGGCCTAAAATTGGATGCAAACCTAGATGTAGAATTGGACACATAATTTTATGTAAAACATGGTGCAAAATTGGGTGCAAGACTCGATGAAAAACTAGGAGCAAAATAAGACGCAACATTGGATGCAAAAATGAGCGTGAAACTGGGTGCAAACAAGGATGTAACAAAGGACGCGAAAAAAGATGCAATAGAAGTTGAAAAATTGGGCTCAAATAAAGGCGTAACATTAGATGCAAAAAATTGGGTGCAAAAATGGACACAAAAATGAATGTTAAAAAGGACGGAAAAAAAGATGCAATAGACGGCGTTTTACGAAAATGTACAATAGCGCCTGGTTTAGCGCCGGATTGTTCACCACAATTATGAAAAAATTACACTAAAATTCGACGCTAAATCCAGTTTTTGTTGTAGTGTATTTATAGGGAAAACAACAGCCAAGTGGACCAAGCATCGAAGGCGGGGCTCCAGCTGGTTACAGGCCATTGGAAGATTAAAGAACGACTAAATGACACATGCTACAAATCTTTCCATAGGCCTTTTTTTGAGGCCGCAGGTCTTTGAAAACTAAACTGTCTATTTTGATTATATGTATGTTTTTTCTATTTATGTGGATTGATTGTTTATACCTCTGCATTTACTCTCTTATAGTACCTTCATCAGACTACAGTATTCCATTTTTTAGATGGGTTCATAGGTGATACCGGTTGGTATCTTTTTTGGACAGCTTGAAAAAATCGGGCAGTTTTTCTCTCACAGTTCGGAAGATAATATGTTGTTTTTCGCTAAAGACTTGTTTTAGGATAGGGTACTAGTTGGTGCTCTATCTTCTAGATGCCGGAACCGTTTTGTTTTGATGATAGTTTTATCACTTTTGTTAAGCCTTTTTTTTTATTGGTCCTAGAAGATGGTTCGTTCTTCTTCAAGACTGTGTGTGTCTTCACAGTTATTACTCTCTAAATATACAGGAATGTATATCTACAATATGTAATTTTGTTACTCTTCGGAAGATATAAAACTATGTTTTTTTTCCAAAGAAAAAAAATCATTATAAATTGCTTTATATCCATGTCAACATATATCAAATGATAAAAATTTAAAAATTGTGAAATTGCATATGATATATAAAAATTGTAAAATGGCAAACTACTGCAAAAAAAAAATAGTATGAAGTAAGTGAACCTAAATGTGTTCAATATATTTATTTAAAAAACAACAATATAAATAAATAGATGTGAGTTTGTTGAATTATTTGTATTGTTTTCACTTCAATATTTAATATGATTAATATATGAACCATTTTTTAAAAACTAAATTATTTGAAAAATATGCAAGAATACAATCGATAAAGTTTTTCATATTCAAAAATTCAAATTTTAATTTTAAACTTCAATTATAAATAAAATCAAATAAATCATAATTGAAAATATTAAGTAACTTATTTTTTCTATAAATAATAATACATAATCCAAAACTCATATTATTTTTTAATAATTTGTAAATTCATTTTTTATTGGCCTAGAGGCCTTGAATCAAAATTCAACATATATGGATATAGTAATGAAAAAATATTCAAAATACGGTCAAGGAAAACCCTTTAAAAAAATTCCTGCCCTAGGATCTCATGCACGTCGCTGCCTGAGTTGATCGCTCCCTGCACGCCTGCCCTGGCAGCAGCCTTCTGGTGCTCGCGATCCTGGTACCATGGGCCCAGAAGGGGGCCCATCGGCATCTCATCCACCTGAGTTGGCGGCTTTCAAGAAGTTGCTAGCTAGCTACAACAAGAGAAAAATGAATGAGTCTCAGCACAAATTCATCAAAAATATGGATTGTATCCCCACTGTTGCCCTACCATCTGAAGAAATGTGTAGATCGGCTCTGAATCTAGAAGATTGGGGTCTCATTGGACAGTTCACATGCCTATGGCCTTCTCCCAAGACAGTCGATGCATGGGTGCAGAGGAACTGGAGACCGTCAGTAAAAGAAGGCATCAGAAGCTCCTACGTGGGCAAGGGATTCTTCGTATTCATGTTCGAAGAAGGAGAAGACAGAAGCCTCATATTCAAGAACAAACCTTGCTTCATGGGTCCCTAGGGATTATATCTAAATAAATGGACTCCAGACTTTGATCCTACGCAAGATGTGTCATTGGCAGTCCCGATGTGGGTGCATCTTCCACACTTTCCCCTGCACTACTAGAATCTGAAAACTATGGAAACCATTGGCAACACTATCAGGAAATACATAGATCGTGTGGAGAGAAAGGATCAATCTAACGGTTTCAGACTGGTAACATATCCAAGAGATAGATTATGAACAACTTCCATTCAAATGCAGGTATTGTCACACTCACAGTCACTTTGTGAGATATTGCAAGAAAAAGGTTGAGGAAGAGGCCGAGAACCCCAAAGATTAATGGACCTAGGCACTGAAAATAGCCTCGGCAAAGGAAAATAGTAGGAAAAAAGGAAAAGAAATTGTGGTGAGATCTAATGGGTCAGAAGAAAGTTAGGAACAAGAGAATGGAAACAAAGAACAACCAAGGGAAGAAATGGAGGAAAATCCATTTGAATCACTCGGGGTAGCGGAAGAGGACACAGAAATGGTCATTGAAGAGATTGAGCAGCATCCCCCTCCCCCAGCAACCGAGAAGGAAATACCAAAAGCAACTCACCCTTCGATATCCAGCAGGGATCTACTCCTCACCCTCCTACACTGAGGTAGCTAGGAAGAAACCCCCAGAACCCTCAGGTTATTCGAAAGACGAGTCCTTTTAGAGGCCTTCAAAAAACGCTGGGAGGAAATCACGAAGGGAAGCCCGCGAGGAAGAAGTAGAGAGACAAAAAATGTAGGGCAGCCAATCTACAATTGAAATGAGCATGGGGAGAAACACCAGAACAAGACCTCCCAAGGGAGGTTCATCCCCCCCAAATCTCAGTAAGTAATGCAGTTGGTCTCTTGGAATTGCAGAGGATTGGGGAACCCATCAAAAGCCAAAGCAGTAAAATACCTTCTGAAAATCGAAACCCCTGATATTCTCATGCTCCAAGAGACCAAGATTGAAGAGGAAACCCTCCTTCATATCAACAGCTCAAAGTGGAAGAAAAATGCCGAAAAGGCCATAAGTGCTAGAGGCACCTCTGGGGGCCTGGAAACTATGTGGTCAGATGAGGAGTTTTCTCTAGAAAGCTCTTTTGAAACCCACCATTGGATCTACACCAAACTTCGTCATAAAACAAGTAAGCTCACCCTTTCTCTCTTTAACCTGTATGTTCCGGTTCTACATTTAGAAAAGAAAGATTGTTGGCTAACTCTAGCAGACTTTATTGAGATTTACACCCCCCGAAATATAATAATAGCGGGATATCTAAATCTGATCTTTGACTCAAAGGAAAATAGGGGTGGAAACAAAAGCAAGGATCAAATGTTGCCCCTGGTAGAGGACATCATGCACCAGTGGGATCTTCTAGACATAAATCCAAAAAGAGGCATTTTCACCTAGACAAACAACAGAGCTGGGGTTGATCACATAGCTACCTGTTTGGATTGATTCCTGGTTCATAGCACTTTGTTGGAAAAGAGGGTGATCACCTCCAAAACTCTCCCAAAACTTACTTCATATCACAAACCCATCTCGCTTAAGTTGGAAGATGAAGAGAACTTAGGCCCCATCCCCTTTAGATTTATCCCTCTCTGGATTGAAAAGGAAGGGTTTAAGGAAAATTTAATCTCAGCTTGGTCTACACATGTGATTGGGTCCCCCTCCTTTGTGTGGGAATAGAAACTAAAATCCACAAAGACAGCTTTGAAGGAATGGGTCAAAAATCCCACCAATACTCCAATTAGCCACAGAAAGAAGACTCTAATACCTAAGGAAGTGAATCCAAGCTCCTTTGATAGATTCAGGCCAATTGCACTTTGTAACTCATCATATAAAATTATGTCTAAACTGCTGGAAAACATAATTAAACATCTGCTTAGGAAACTCATCTCTTCCAGTCAGGGAGGTTTCGTCAAAGGGAGACATATCATTGATAATGTGATTCAGGTTCAAGAATCCATCCACTCTAGCTACCATGGGAAGAAGCAAGGAATGATAATAAAGCTTGACATGGCAAATGCATTTGATCAGGTAAGACACTCTTTCCTTGTCAAATTTCTTCTCTCCTTTGGATTGAACTCTAATTTTGTCAATCTAATCAAAGCTTGCATAGAAAAGTGGATTGCCCCCCTTGTAAATGGCAAACCAACCAGCTACTTCCAAGCCTCAAGGGGAATAAGGCAAAGCTACCCACTCTCTCCTTTTTTGTACATTTTGATGGTTGATTGATTGAGCAGAAAGCTAGCTACAGAAAAGAAGGTAGGGACAGTTCTAGGTATAAGGATAACTAATTGCATTGAGCTTATTAACCACGTTCTCTTCGTTGATGATTCACTACTAATGGGGGGAGCCCCCATCTAGATAACCAAGACATTCAGTGGAATTCTACAGGATTTTTGCAGCATTTCCGGAGCTCTCATCAACAAAAGGAAGAGTGTTGTGTATGGATTGAATATAGAGAAAAATGATATTCAGCGAATTTCAAACTACGTGGTATTTACTGGTTTTGCAAGCTAGGAGAAAATTAAATATCTCGGTCTCCCCTTAACCCTGGGACCAAACAAAGTTGCATCATTGGATGAAGTTCTGAGTAAACTAAAATCAAGAATCAGAGGTTGGGGTGGCCAATGGATCACCAAGGTTGGAAAGCTCACATTTCTGAAAGCTGTGCTCTCATCATTACCAATTTTCCAAGCCTCCTTCCTTCTAGCTCTGAAAATGATAACTGATCAGATAACCAAGCTTATCTGAGAATTTTTATGGCAAGGAAGAAAATGGAACCATAAAAAATTTCACTTAGTTAAGTGGGACATTGTTAAACATCCAATGGTTGAAGGAGGACTCCAGATTCGGGATTCGGGGCAGGGGAATTTGGCTCTTGGAGGCAAAATTATGTGGAATCTATATTCAAACATTAAACACCCCGTCAGCTGAATATTGAAGCTGGAATATCTGAGAGGAGAACCTATGCATAACCTCCAGGCATTCAAATTGCTCAAAGGAACTGTCACATGGAACCTTTGCAAAAGAGGGATCATTTTTTTTCAAAAGGAATTGTATAGGATACCTGGTAATGGGAAGGACACACAGCTATGGCAAGACAAGATCATGGGACAGCCACCTCTTGACAATGTGGAGGGGATGAGATACATCTGTGACTGGCTCAAAATGCAAGGTTATTTAATGTTGGTTGATATTGTTACCTGGAAAGAAGATGGAAGTGGCACGACTGGGACATCCCACGGCCGCCACAGCAATTCAAAATACAAAAATCACATATCTTAATGGCTCTAACGGACCTGGCACCAGTCCATTTGCAGGAGAGATATCGTTGGGGATGGGGGAAAAAAGGTGTTTATACAGCTGCATAGGGGTTCACCTCATTGTAATCTGATTATGTTTCGGCCCTCCCAGCAGAAGTATGGAATCAAGTTTGGGATCGAAGAATCCTACTGAAGGTTAACTTCTTCTTTTGGGTTTTGATGCATAGAAAGGTGTTAGCTGAAGAAAACTTGGCTAAACATGGTATAATTGGTCCTCATAGATGCATAATGTGTTGCAGAGATTCGGAAACCGGTGACCATCTATTTTTGGATTGTATTTTTTCCTGGGAGGTATGATCCCTCACTCTTCATGGCCTCAACATCCCAGTCCCGAAGAAAATTTCATTGGTCTCGTTATTCTCCACCTGAAAATCGAGATACCACTATCCAATTAAAGGCAAGTCATCTTGGAGTAGAATCTGGGTAGCAATCCCCAAATACGTATGCTGGAACATATGGCTGGCCATAAATGACAAAATCTTCAACGATAACCAGCAAATATCACTTAAGGTGGCAGCAAAAACCAAATTGTTCCTCATTGAAATGGTGGGTGTTCAACCTTTTAAGAAGGGTAATACATTGCTTCTGGAGGGAAAAAAATGGTTGGGCACATATATCTTCAGAGATAGGAAAAATGTCCCTAACAAACTGACCACAAACCCATGGTGGTGGCTAAGAGACACAGATGCTGAGTTTCAGATTTGGTGGAAGGCACAGGGGAAATTCTTGATCTTCTTTGATGGTGCCTCCAAAGGCAATCCAGGGAAGGCAGGAGCTGGCGGGATGATTTACACCGCAGATGGAAAAAGAGTTGAAAGTTTCAGCTGGGGACTTGGACACAAAACCAATAACCATGCAGAAATCCTTGGATTACTAAAATCATGCCATGTTGCTTATGGGAAAGGGATCAAAGATGTTCAAATATTCAGGGACTTGAAAATTTTGATAAAGACCCTAAACTCAGATGCTTTGTTCAATGATCCGTTGCTTAACAAAACCTTGCAAAGTTTGAGGTCAGTGTCGCATGACTTCTCATCGTACCTATTGTTTCATATATTGCGGGGTTCAAACAAGGAAGTTGATGTCAAGGCAAGTTTGGGCTACCTACTGTCTCAAGAAACTCTAAAGGTAAATGAGGAAGAAGCTCATTGGGAACCCATTCCGTAGATCAAAGGTCATTAAAAAGGGTCTCATAGTCTTCATTATGACATATGATTGATTGTAATAATGGATGCTTTGGCTAAGCCCCAACCTATATTCTTTTTATATATCCATAATCGTTTTAGTTAAAAATAAATAAAAATTCAACACATATGGCTGAATGAAAAGTCGAACTCGAATTTTTCGCTCCAAGAACATTTTTGAATTCCAAGATTTTTCATCGTGATTTTCGGCCTGGTTCTGTTGCTTGTGGTGTCTGGACCCCTTCTGTCACATCCCCACCCCTCATCCCGATGATGGAGAGGACGTGACCAACACACTGTTGCTGTCAAATTGGGCAATCTAGCCCCATGATCATAAACATAAACATGCATTGGATTAAAAAACATAACAGATGCATAAATCATTAACATGCATTAAACGTGAATATATATACAGATGCATGGTGCATTCTACAACGGAAGCAAATCTCATTCGTTCAAACATTCAAACATTAAACATGTTTGTATTATTTCATAAAGCAAATAGTTTGTAGAGATTAGGTACATGAATACTTATCTTGAAAAGAAGTTGGCCCGCAACTAGCTACGTCGTTGCAATGTTCCACCCAACCATAGGCCAGTGTCCTCATCAATATCCCAGCATCACTACCACCCCTGAGCTGGGCATGATTCCACAAGGCACTAGGGAATAATAGGCTCACACATAGACAAAACCATACGCCCACAGTTAAACCAACATACAGTTGGGTTTCGTAGACTGTTTAGCTAAGCTAATGAACAACTGGGTTTCACAGGCTATTAGGGCAACAAGCCAATAGCATGGGGTTCCTTGGTTGACTCAGCCAAGCCAAACTCTTCATCAAACACACATCCCACCAATTAATAGATGGTTCCTTGGACTCATCCAGCCAATCCAACCGGCTAATCAAGCACGAGAATCCATCTAATAGATGGGTTTCTTGGAATTACTTTGCCAAGTCATCACAAGGATGCCCACAACAACAAAATGCACATGTTGGGTATGAAGGAAACGTTGTTCAACCAAAAACGATTTGGTGAATGAGGAAAATCAACCCCTTGGGTGAGCAACCTGAATTCAGCAATGATTCAATGGATTCACATTGGCAAAAACGACCCTCTCAAATCCCCATCTCATGGATTCGAACTCAGAAATGATTATGGACTTCACGTGGCCAAACGACCTCAACAACCACCCAAAATTCATGGGTTTTCTCTTCCATTCACTGTGCAACCACAATAACGAAATTCCCCACTGTGTAAATCAACACTAAAACGCCCAGCAAAGATCCCAACCACTCAATGTTCACCAAACCGCTTTCCAGCCATTGTAAAAAACATAGGAAACTGCAAAAACATGAATGGGAAACACACGGCAGATTCAAGGACGCAAGGGAGAGAAAAGTGTGGATGCCTAAAGGCATCACACATGCACAGCAACAAAATTGTGGGGGAAGGAGAGCTCTGCGAGCTTCCCACTGCGTGAGGAGAAATTGGCTTCCCCCCATGAGTAAATTGCTACTCCGGCATGAGGAATGTGGTTTCCCTTCTTCATGTGAGGGAAAAATGATTGAATCCTCCCTTGGGAATGTGCGTGGTCTAATACCGATGATCCTACTATAATTGACGACTGCTTACACCTCCCAAGCCCCAAGGCAATAACTCCCTTCACCCATTTAGATGACTGAGCATAAAAGACAGAAATGTTATGTTAACCCTAAAGTTGAACCTAGACTACAAGGGTCCAAGCTTAAGGAAATCTTTTTCAAAAATGTACAAATCAATGAAATCAAACTGAAAACCAAGCTGGTATGAAATCAAAGCTATTGGAAAAAATAACACAGTTATCAATGCACTATGCTGGTATATCATGAAATCTATAAGAGAATCACAGAGTTATCAGAGAACTAGGCTGGTATAATATGAGAGCTACAAGAAAATCAAACAATTAACAAAGAACTAGGCTGCTATGTCAATCAGAGCTATAAGAGAATTATGAATTTATACAGGGACTATATAACATAAAACCAAACACAAGGTCCAATATCTCAGTAACTATGATCATAAAGTCATGAAATGAAACTGCCTCTGTTTTTTGAAAATATAAAGGATAATTATGTTTCAAAATAAGAATCACTGTAATGGAATCAAATATACCATATACATGATAAGTTATAGGAAACACAATTCATAACATACATAGACAAATCACAATCATGCTCATTCAAAATAGAACCTGTATTGAAGCTGTAGAATGTTTATGTTATACAGACAGTGATCAAAACTGGGCTTTCATAACTCCAAAATTTCCAACCCACCTTTTTGCTTCCTTATGATCTGGTTCTTGGCTTCTCTGTCTTGAATAACTGTTTACAAATTTTATTCTTTGAAGCTATACTTTTCAGCATATCACTGAGTTTCTCGAGGTTTTCATTTGTGTAGGAAGCTTCAGGGCACAAGCCTTCCTGAATGGGTTTCTCAGCAGTATTCGTTTCTTATTTTTCAACAGTTTGGACTGGTTTTTTAGGACTTGTTGTTTGCTGATCAGTATCATCCATCATTATTTTGCCTTTCTCCTTAGGATTGTCCTTAAACCCTAGCTCTGTTAACAGGGATTCCCGTGTTCTTCCTTCCTTTTGCAACTGAGCTAAAATCAATAATTTAATTAAGCCTTGGTGATAAACAGAGCGAGCAGTATGCTCGGGATGGATTTGAACCCTGGAAATAATCTTTTGGAGGTTTTTAAGTAAATAAAATGGGAGATTTGCCTGTATACTTCCATTGATGTGCATTAACAATTTTAGATGGCATTTTAACACTCGGTCATACCTGCCATCGCATGTGATGTAATTCTGTATCATCTCCAAAGTAATTTTCCAGCCTGGTTTCATCTTGCTAATATGGACACCATTTTTCCAATCTAGCTTTTCACCTCCTGGCATCAGAAATTCACTGAAATCACCTTGGAAGTCCTGTTGTTTGAACCATTTTTCGCCCTGTGCTGGAACGTCTATTGCCTCAGCAATAGAACCCTCATCTACCCTAACTGTTAGGCTTTGCAGCTGAACTCTTTCATCTCTATAATTTTCAATAAATAACATGGTCACCTGTGAGTGGTAACCTTGCAATTTCTCACATAAATTAAACCATCCTGCTTTCTTCATTAGTTTAGCAGACCTGGGAAATTTCATTATCCAGTATGTATTGTTTGGCTCTAACCTACAAATGAACCCTCCTGGTTTTATTTTCACTATAACCTTTGGCTCTTCCTTATCTACTGCCTTCGACATTTAAAACCCTAAAAATTTGCAACTTTGTTGTATAGACAGACTGTGCTTTAAATCTCAGGAAAAACAGCACACCCACTAAACTTTGTTGTAGTTACCTCTGTGGCAGGTCTTTACTCAATGTTAGCTCTGGCCTGTCAATAATGCATCTATGCTTGTGCTATTCTTAATTAGATTGATCTGCAAGCCTAACAGAGTGAAGATGACAGTGAAGATAGAACCCAAGGCCTCGTCAGTTTTACCCTTAAGCCTCTGCTAGTAATGCAAATCAACAAAACCTTTACAATATACTGCCCCGAACATGGAATTCTTTGCTGTAACCGCTTGCTCTGAGATGCAGGGAAGTGTATATGATGTAATCTAGACCCTCAAATCATAAAATCCATCAAGGTTTTAAAACAAACCCTAGCTGCTTGAAGCCCTAATGTTGCTGCTCGTGACCAATGAAGATTGACAGTATACAAACAGGTCTCGGACTATCCTTCTCCAGTTAACCAGCAAAATAATGAGACATATTTTTAGGGAAAAGAGTGCATTAAGTCGATTCTGCCATGATTAGTACTAACATTCATTGCATGTAATGTTCAAATTTCAAAATGATAACAGGTGTACCCTTTCATAATGACACGATAAAACACATCATTTTATGGATATAGGCACCTTTAACACATATTCATACCGAATGCCAAATAACCATGAATGTAATCCAAAGTTTATTACTGCTTTATACTCCATGGTATTTATAAACCACAAACCTTTTAATGAAATACCCTTTGAAATTCTACTATCAGTAAGTAAAATGTTGCCCGTTCATGAAATGCTACCAGTTTGGATAATTCTACCAGCTTTAACAATTCACCATATAACATACAATCTCTTGCACATACATAGGTTCATAACTAATGAATGAAGATTTTTGATGATTCAGGATAATAAAAGAAACCATAATGGCGTTCAATCAAACATAAGGTGTAAAACAAAACAAAAATTAAAATTAAAAACACATCACAATCAAAGATCTTAAAATAAAAAGGTCAAACAACCTTAGAGATAACATCTGGCTCCATCTGGGGACAAAGTTTTCCTGTGAAACTTTGAGAACATGTTGACCAGTGCCTTCAGAAACCTGCTAAAGTCATTTCTGTCTTATTGGGCTGGAGTCTTATCTGAAGCAAAATGATATATACAGTAACTATGTACAATAACACTTTGTCTTTCAATATGTGTAAAAATGCTTTAAGAAGCGTCCATTGACTTGACCTGCAATCTCTTCACCTTTCAGATTTTGTAAGACAAAAGTATTATTTCCAAGGATCTTTATGATTGAAAAAGGCCCTATCCATAAGTTTTCAAATTTCCCATGCTTACCTTTTTCATCCTTTCTTGCATCCCATCTGAGAACGAGGTCACCAACTACAAACATCTCTTTTTTAACTTTTTTATCAAAGCTTTCTTTCATTCTTCTTTGATGTCTCTCAGCTGTATCCTTGATAGCTTCCCTCTCCTGCTGCAACTGCACTTTCTGGAACATTCTTCTTCTTATATCATTTGGTTCTTCTTTTATTTCCTGCATAAACTTAATGACTGGGGTCACTAATTGAACAAGGAAAACAACATCAATTCCATAAACCAATTGGAAAGGGGATGTCCCAATTGACTTTTTAATTGTTACTCTATCAGCCCAAAGAGCAAATTTTAGTTTGGTATCCCAACTCCATTTGTTTTCAAACAGCATTTTCTTGATATTGTTTACAATGTTTTTGTTGCTGGATTCTGCTAATCCATTTCCTTTTGGATAGTATGGTGTGGACTGTTTTAGGCTAATATTATTTTCTTGAGAAAAATTCACCATCTTCTTTGATTTGAAAGCAGGGGCATTATCAGTAACTAATTTTCTAGGGCATCCAAATCTACCCAGAATGTTTTCTTGAAGGAAAGTAATTATAACTTGTTTTGTTGCTCTCCTTGTTGGAACTGCTTCCACCCATTTAGTGAAAAAGTCAGTAGCAGTTAGGATCCATTTATGTTGTCCACTAGAGGGAGGATGAATTTCACCGATGAAGTCTAGTCCCCACTGCTGAAATGGACCATTCACTGAAATAGGCTTTAGAGGTAAGGACTGACGCTTATGCTTACCTACAAATTTCTGACATTCCACACACGATCTAACCTGATGATATACATCTGAAAAAAGGGTAGGCCAGTAATATCCTGCTCTTAGGATTTTGAAGGCAGTTGCCTTCCAGTACTTATGTCCTCCACAAACTCCACTATGCAATTCTGCAATCACAGCATCAACTTCGTATTTCTCCAAACATTTCAACAATATTCCTCCCGGATCCTTCCAGTATAAAATCTGATCTAATAAAACATACTTCATTGCCTTTAGTTTTAACGATCTGCATTCATTTCTATTTCATTCGAGAGGGCATTGTAAATACAACAGGAAATATACAACATCTTTATACCAGTCAGACTCACCATACCTGTTATAAACCTACTGCTTACTATGTTCTGTTGCTATAACCTGCTCTTGTCCACCATCAAGAGCTGAATCTCATCTTTGTCATTCTTTCCCGGGGAAGATATCTTCACTCCTCCGTCCCCGGCAACAGCGCCAGAAGATGTTATCCCTAAAGTTGAACCTAGACTACAGGGGTCCAAGCTTAAGGAAATATTTTTCAAAAATGTACAAATCAATGAAATCAAACTGAAAACCAAGCTGGTATGAAATCAAAGCTATTGGAAAAAATCACACAGTTATCAATGCACTATGCTGGTATATCATGAAAGCTATAAGAGAATCACAGAGTTATCAGAGAACTAGGCTGGTATAATATGAGAGCTACAAGAAAATCAAACAATAAACAAAGAACTAGGCTGGTATGTCAATCACAGCTATAAGAGAATTATGAATTTATACAGGGACTGTATAACATAAAACCAAACACAAGGTCCAATATCTCAATAACTATGATCATAAATTCATGAAATGAAACTGCCTCTATTTTCTGAAAATATAAAGGATAATTATGTTTCAAAATAAGAATCACTGTAATGGAATCAAATAGACCATATACATGATAAGTTACATGAAACACAATTCATAACATACATAGAAAAATCACAATCATGCTCATTCAAAATAGAACCTGTATTGAAGTTGTAGAATGTTTATGTTATACAGACGGTGATCAAAATTGGGCTTTCATAACTCCAAAATTGCCAACCCACCTTTTTGCTTCCTTATGACCTAGTTCTTGGCTTCTCTGTCTTGAATAACTGTTTACAAATTTTATTCTTTGAAGCTATACTTTTCAACGTATCATTGAGTTTCTCTGGGTTTTCATTTGTGCAGGAAGCTTCAGGGCACAAGCCTTCCTGAATGGATTTCTCAATAGTATTATTTTCTTATTTTTCAACAGTTTGGACTGGTTTTTTAGGACTTGTTGTTTGCTGATCAGTATCATCCATCATTCTTTTGCCTTTCTCCTTAGGATTGTCCTTAAACCCTAGCTCTGTTAACAGGGATTCCCATGTTCTTCCTTCCTTTTGCAACTGAGCTAAAATCAATAATTTAATTAAGCCTTGGTGATAAACAGAGCGAGCAGTATGCTCGGGATGGCTTTGAACCCTGGAAATCATCTTTTGGAGGCTTTTAAGTAAATAAAATGGGAGATTTACCTGTATACTTCCATTGATGTGCATTAACAATTTTAGATGGCATTTTAACACTCGGTCATACCTGCCATCGCATGTGATGTAATTCTGTATCATCTCCAAAGGAATTTTCCAGCCTGGTTTCATCTTGCTAATATGGACACCATTTTTCCAATCTATCTTTTCACCTCCTGGCATCAGAAATTCATTGAAATCGCCTTGGAAGTCCTGTTGTTTGAACCATTTTTCGCCCTGTGCTGGAACATCTATTGCCTCAACAATAGAACCCTCATCTACCCTAATTGTTAGGATTTGTAGCTAAACTCTTTCATCTCTATAATTTTCAATAAATAACATGGTCACCTGTGAGTGGTAACCTTGCAATTTCTCACAGAAATTAAACCATCCTGCTTTCTTCATTAGTTTAGCAGACCTAGGAAATTTCATTATCTAGTCTGTATTGTTTGGCTCTAACCTGCAAATGAACCCTCCTGGTTTTCTTTTCACTATAACCTATGGCTCTTCCTTGTGTGCTGCCTTCGACATTTAAAACCCTAAAAATTTGCAACTTTGTTGTATAGACAGACTGAGCTTTAAATCTCAAGCAAAACAGCACACCCACTAAACTTTGTTGTAGTTACCTCTGTGGCAGGTCTTTACTCCATGCTAGCTCTGGCCTGTCAATAATGCATCTATGCTTGTGCTATTCTTAATTAGATTGATCTACAAGCCTGACAGAGTGAAGATGATAGTGAAGATAGAACCCAAGGCCTCGTCGGTTTTACCCTTAAGCCTCTGCTAGTAATGCAAATCAACAAAACCTTCACAATATACTGCCCCGAACATGGAATTCTTTGCTGTAACCGCTTGCTCTGAGATGCAGGGAAGTGTATATGATGTAATCCAAACCCTCAAATCATAAAATCCATCAAGGTTTGAAAACAAACCCTAGCTGCTTGAAGCCCTAATGTTGTTGCTCATGACCAATAAAGATTGACAGTATACAAACAGGTCTCTGACTATCCTTCTCCAATTAACCGGAAAAATAACGAGACATATTTTTAGGGAAAAGAGTGCATTAAGTCGATTCTGCCACGATCAGTACTAACATTCATTGCATGTAATTTTCAAATTTCAAAATGATAATAGGTGTACCCTTTCATAATGACACGATAAAACCCATCATTTTATGGACATAGGCACCTTTAACACATATTCATACCGAATGCCAAATAACCATGAATGTAATCCAAAGTTTATTACCACTTTATACTCCATGGTATTTATAAACCACAAACCTTTTAATGAAATACCCTTTGAAATTATGTTATCAGTAAGTAAAATGCTGCTAGTTCATGAAATGCTGCCAGTTTGGATAATGCTACCAGCTTTAACAATTCACCATATAACATACAATCTCTTGCACATACATAGGTTCATAACTAATGAATGAAGATTTTTGATGATTTAGGATAATAAAAGAAACCATAATGGTGTTCAATCAAACATAAGGTGTAAAACAAAACAAAAATTAAAAGTAAAAATACATCACAATCAAAGATCTTAAAATAAAAAGGTCAAACAAACTTAGAGATAACAGGTTAGTTGACCATTCTATGGGTTTTCCCTTAGACATTTGGCTTTTCCCCATAGGCTCTAAGGTTGAATATTTCCCCCTCCTTATTCCTTATGAAATCGTGCCCCCATCTCTTTAACATTGTGGCACATAGCTAGTTGTGGTATTTTTATTAATTTTTATTTTACATGATGTCTCAAACACATTGTTCCTAGCTAGCACATAGACCATCGGCATCGATTTTAATCTTCGAAACATAAAACACTAAACCCATGGTGGGGCCTTTGCCTGGATCACCACACCATGATTTAATACAATATTTACATCATATGCAATTCAATACCATGGGGTCAAAACCGGGGTGTTACACCTTCCATATCCACGTGCCTAGCTTGCTATTGGAGTCTAGTGGCATGTTTTTGCAAATCTTGGTTCTTCCCTGGTGCTCCCGCGATCGTTGTTGTGTTCTCTCTCTGTAAGGGTTCCTTTTGCTTTTTGCAGGTATGAGGGATCTCCTCTGTCTTTGTGGGAGTTTCCATCTGGTGCACCTTGTCTTGTTCTTTTCTGCAAATTGCGTTTCCTCGATTTGCTCTTTTTTGGGTGGTCGGAGGCTCTTTCCTCGTAGGCCATTTTTTCTCTGTGAGATCCTTTCAACTCTATTGGTTCTACAGGTATTTTTCTTTTTGTATGTGTTTTTCTTGCTCTGGCAAGCTGTGCCTCCTCTCTAATGGATGTTGGTGGGGACGCTCCTCCTCCTCTTCCACTTGATTTGGATGTATTTAAACGTCTGGTTGCTACCTATGGGAAGAGGAAAGGTGGTCCTTAGAGATTTGTGAAGAAGTTTGATATCCCCTCTGTTGACCTGCCCATTGAACGGATCTGCCGAAATGCTCTAAATCTTGTTGAGCATGGGTTGATTGGGAAATTTATAGGCCTCTGGCCTTCTCCTAATGCTATTGATGGTTGGGTCCAGAGAAATTGAAGGCCATTAGTATCTAAAGGCATTCAAAGTCACTGCGTAGGTAGAGGATACTACATCTTTGTGTTTTATTCAATTATTGATCGTGACCTCATTTTTTGAAACGGACCATACTTCATGGGTCACAGGGACTCTATCTGAACAAGTGGACACCAAATTTTGATCCTACCCAAGATGTCCCGTCCGCAGTTCCTGTCTGGGTAAGGCTCCCTCACCTTCCTTTACACTGCTGGAACTCAAATTCTCTGGAAACCATTGGGAACAAGCTTGGAAAGTACATTGACACGGTAGAAAGGAAAGACCAATATTCATGTGCCAGAATATGTGTTGAAGTTGACTTGGAGATTGGATTTCCAAAGGATAATAGTAGCCGAATGGTCTTATATTCATGAACTAGACTATGAGAAAATTTTGTTCAAGTGTCGGTTCTGCCATGGTTATGGCCACTTTGCCCAAAATTCTAAGAAAAAATATGAAGAGGAGCTTGGAAAAGAGAAATATGAGCAGTGGACTCAAGTTCCGAAATCAAAAAATCCTAATCAGGACTCTAGAAAGAAATATAAATAAAGAAATATTTTGAAAGGAGACCTTGCCGCTAGGAAAATCCTTCATGTTGTAGAATATCCCAAAGCATCCTCCAATCATTTTGTTGTCTTGAGCTCTCCTGAAGTCCCTATTCTTGAAGAGGGTGAACTGCCACAATTAGAAGTGCAAAATGAGGACCCTAAAGTTAATACAGGATCTATGGAACAAGATGGTACAACTAACTCAGAGCTGCCTAGTGTGGATGAATCCCTGCAGGAATATCATTCTTCTCCTAATAGAGCTAATTCTTCTTCTTCTTATGCAAAAATAGCTAAAAAGATGCCGGCTGACAGCTCTGGCTCCTCTTATGAAGATTCCTTTGAACAACTTTCTAACAAGGCAGGTAGGAAGTCTCGAAAGGAGGCTCACAAAGAAGAGGATGACATACTAAAGATGCAGGGTATTCAATCTACCATTGAAATGTCATTTGGTAGAAGCAAGAGGACTCGAACCCATAAGGGAGTCATGACTCCCTCCCTCTCGGGTAAATAATGCAGACTGTCTCTTGGAATTGTAGGGGGTTTGGGAACCCAAATAAAGCAGAAGAAGTCAAAGACTTATTAAAAATGGTTTCTTCTGACATCCTCTTGCTCTAATAGACTAAGATAGACAAGGAATCTCTTCTCCTCTTAAATAAAACTAAATGGAATTTGAATGTCGGAAAAGCTATCAGTGGGAGAGGTACCTCTGGGGGTCTTGCAACTCTCTAGTGTGGTGAAAAATTTCAGCTAAAACGTTNACTGGATATATACTGATATCTATCATATCTCTGGTAAAATCTCCCTGGCTCTGTTTAATCTTTATGTTCCAGTTACTTTCAATGAAAAAACAGAATGTTGGAAAACACTATCAGTTTTCATAGTAACCAATTCTCCTTAAAATATAATAGTCGCAGGAGATCTCAATATTTCTCTAGCTCCGAATGAGAAAAAAGGTGGTGTTTGTGGAAAGGACAATTTCCAAGAAATGGTGGAGGAGTTGATCCAAGTCTGTGAGTTGAATGACATTAAACCGAAAAAAGGAGGATACACTTGGTCAAATAATAGAGTAGGTTCAACCAACATTGCAACCCATCTGGACAAGTTTCTTGTCCATAGTTATCTTATGGACGGAAATTTCATTATCACGTCTAAAATTTTGACCAAGCTCTCTTCTAATCACCATCCAATATCTCTGAATTTTGAAAAAGAAGAGGATCTCGGCCCAATCACGTTCTGCTTCAGTCTCCTCTGGATTGAGCGAGAAGGATTTTGGGACATTGTGAACCAAGATTGGTCTGAATACATGGTTGGATCCCCCTGTTTCGTCTGGGAACATAAATCAAAAAATATTAAATTTGCTTTGAAAGACTGGGTAAAAAAACCCTTAATACTCCTATTAATAGCAGGCTAGAGAGAGTGCTCGAGCTATCAAAGATCCAATTAGGTATGGAAGAATGTGTGGTCAGTAAATCTCATCTAGTATTGGAACATTTTGCTCAATCTAAAACTACTCTATCTTTCCGACAGGAGGAGGAATATCTTCTACTAAATCCTCGAAGTATCTGGTTGTTGGCGGGGGGTAAAAAATCTTCCTATTTCCATTGCCAATGCAGAGCAAGATTGTCTAGAAATCACATTTCAAAAATTTCCATTGGGGATGGGGAAACTATGAAAGGTCAAGACCAATTAAAATAGGCTGCAAGCATGCATTTTCAGCTTTTGTTTCATGAGGATGGTCTCTCTGATGGTGATGTGTCTGCTGAATTTTTGGAGAATGTTCCTTCTCTTATCAGTTCAGAGGATAATAATGATTTAATGAAACCCTTCACTGAACATGAAATTTTGGATGTCATTTAGGCTATGGAGCTGAATAAATCCCCTGGGCCAGATGGCTTCTCCTTCCATTTCTATAGACTCTACTGGAACATCATCAAACCAGATCTGATTCGCATGGTGTTAGCCTTCCAAAAAAAAACTAAATTGGGAGGGTGCACTAATTCTACATTTCTTACTCTTATTCCAAAGGAAGTCAATCCTTCTTCCTTTGACAGATTCTATCCTATTTTGCTATGAAATGCCTCTTATAAGATCTTAGCCAAACTTCTTGCCAACAGATTCAATCTCTTGTTTGGTAAGTTGATCTCTCCTCTCCATGGGGGTTTTGTAAAAGGCAGACATTTAGTTGATAACATAATTCAAGTCCAAGAAGCCCTTCATTCTAGTTTCCAAAGGAAGGAGAAAGGAATGATAATCAATTTGGATATGAAGAATGCCTTTGACCTAGTAAAGCTCCCCTTTCTCTATCAAGTCCTTCTTTCCTTTGGATTTAGCCTTGTGAAATTGATCAAAGCTTGCACAGATAGACCTTGGATTGGGCCTCTTTTCATTGGCAGACCTACAAAAATTTTCCAAGCTTCAAGAGGTCTTCGCCAAGTATGTTTGATGTCACCCTTTTTATACATCTGGATGGTTGAAACTCTCAGCTGAAAAGGAAGCTGGTTACATTCTGGGCATTAAAATAGCTAGGGGTGTGGACCTAATAAACCATGCTCTCTTTATGGATGATTCTCTCCTACTTGGAGGGGCCTCATTGAAGACTGCTCGTGGCTTCAAGGAAATCCTTTAAAAGTTATGTCTTATTTTAGGAGCCTTGATCAATAAAAACAAAAGTGATGTTTATGGTTGGAATGTAGAACAGTCGGCAATTCTTCAAAATGCAAACTCCTTGGGTTTCCCTGGTTTTGATAAATGGGAGAAGATCAAATATTTGGGGCTGCCTTTAACTCTTGGTTCAAGCCCTCCTTCTCTCTGGATCGAATTTATTGCTAAGTTAAGAGTCGAAATCGCTTCATGGGGTGGTCAACGGTTAACCAAGGTTGGAAAACTGGTTCTGATAAAGTCAGTACTTTCAGCTCTCCCCATTTTTCAATCCTCTTTGTTGCTTGCCCCTAAGTCTATTCGTCTCAGATTTCCAGGATTTTGCGAGATTTTCTTTGGAATGGTGGCAAAGGAAACCAGAATAAGATGCATCTGGTAAGATGGGATATTCTTAAAAGACCTATTTTTGAAGGTGGATTTCAAATTTGTGACCCCGATTTGGCTAATTTGGCAATGGGAGGAAAAGTCATTTAGCAACTCTGTGTGGATAAAAATCACCTTGCAAGTAAGATATTTAGGATGAAATATCTAAAGGGCGGCTCTTTGAGAAGTTTAACATCCTCTAGAACTCCTACAGGCACAGCTATCTGGAACTCATGTAGAAAAGGTATTGATAAATTCAATTAATAGGTCTATAGAATCCCTGGAAATGGGAAGAGGATCCTTATCTGGAGGGATAAAATCTCAGGAAAACCTTCACTTTCCTCTATCAGCCTATTAGAAGAATTGAAAAATTGGTTAACAAACAAATGCCTGTTCCTTTTGGATGATATCTGCACTTGGTATAGCATTGGGGTTGGTTGGTATCTACCTGAGCTCCTAGACCATCTTGGCTTCCAAAAATCTATGTTGCTCTCCTCTCTTTCAAGTCTTGCTCCAGTTCATCGCTCCAATAAAGATAAATGGGGCTGGGGTAAGACTAGAATTTACACAACTGCAAAAGGCTTCTTTGAATCTCAAGTTGCATATTTTTCATGTCTGTCCCCTGCGAATTGGAAAATTGTTTGGTCCTCTCTCTGCCTTCCCAAGGTTAAAAAAAATTCTTCATTTCTCATGCACAACAAGGTGTTGTCTGGTGAAACTTTGTTAAAACGTGGGTTCAATGGACCCTTTTGTTGTTGTTTCTGTAAATCAGCCTCTGAAACAATGGACCATCTTCTAATTGATTGTGTTTTTGCTAAATCGGTGTGGGAGCTTGTTCTCCACGGCTCCAACATTTCTACCTCAAGATAGTCGTCGATCATCTCCTTCTTCCTTTCCTGGCATGATCGTTGCCCTCATAAAATTCTTAAATCATTTGAATGGGTTAATTTTTGGCATTCAATTCCAAAGTTCACGTGGTGGAAGCTGTGGATCGCTAGAAACAAATGGATCTTCAACGATCAGGTAATCACCCCTCAGTCTATGGATTTTAAAGTAAAAAAGCTAATTGTTGAATCCATAGGTCGTATGAAGTCTCCTTCATCTCTTCCTTCTGTGATTTCAACATGGCTGGGCTCCACTACAGTAGGAAAGAGGAAATCGATTTGTGTAAAACCTGTTAGCTCCTCTCCTTGGCGGTTTCGCGACGGTATTGATGCTCTTAAGTCTTTGTGGATGAGTTCTTCGTCAGCGACAATTTTTTTTTATGGTGCATCCAAGGGAAATCCTAGGATCTCATGAGCTGGGGGTCTGGTTTTCTCACCAGATAATCTGATTGAATCCAGTTTTAGTTGGGGACTAGGAAACATGTCAAATAAGCAGGTCGAATGTTACACCCTCCTCATGGCGTGCCAGATTTCCAAGGAGAAAGGATATAAGTCAATTCAAATTTTTGGTGATTCTGAGTTGTTGATCAAAGCTTTAAATTCAGCTGATGTTTTCAACAATTCTTCCTTGAATTCAACTTTGCAGAGAATCCATAATGTTTTGAAATACTTTGATGGGGTTCCAAATTTTCATGTTCTTCGGGGTATTAATAATATAGTAGATTCCTTGGCTAATAAAGTATGCCTATTGGCTCAAGGGACCCTTTGCATCATCGAAGAATCCAGTTATTTTCATCCAATTTCTTAATTTGTTTCTCAATAAGTTGTAATTTGCTGAATTTGGGAGATTCATTATTAAACTGTAAGGATTTGTAAATGTTTAGACCTACTTGAAGTATTCCTTCTAATTATGTAATTGGTTGTTTGGCATTTGTCAAAACAAACCGGTATCCCTCCATTATAATAAAAAAAAAAGTACTACCTGTTTTAGTTATAAAAAAAAATCAACACATGTGAAAATAAATAGAATAAATAAAAACACATTAATAATACTTTTCTCAACCCCGGAAGCGGGTGACAGCGAAGCATCTCATCGGTGCACCATGCCTCATTCCGTACACCCCCCTGTGTGGCGATTGGCACGTTCATCAACTCCGCCATCCTGCCCTCTCAACATTCTTCTCATGTGGGGGAAGATCAGTAGGTCATTTCTGCACCTGCGACGTAGGGTGGTGACACCTTGTCCTCCTCCTAAGATTTCATGGCAATGCAGAGGTATTCAATGCGAGTTGGTACATGGTCTATTCAAGTGGGGGATATCTTCACCATGGATTATTGCTTCACTTTCTTTGTTGGTTTTGGCTCTGCTCTGTGTAAATTTGGGTTTGCTACATGTTTGGAAGTTTGGTCTATGCCTCAAGGTGGTGCCCTTGCGATTTTGTTGGGTTATTCTCACAGGTCTTCTACGCTGCATCTCAGTGCTCTGCTCGCAGGTTTCGGTGGCCACCCTGCTCTCCTTCTCCTTCTACCGATATTATGTGTGACAATTATGTCCAAATAATGAGGAACACCTCGTCACGCTAGCTCGGGCAAGGGAAAATCCCAACGCGGGTTTTTCCAACAAGTTATAGAGGGGTATGAAAACCACATCTCCCCACTGGTTCGCATCCTCATTGAAGATTGGGAGGGGAGGGTCCTCAACCAATGGCTAGATTATGGGCAGGGCGGAGTCCAAGTTAACCATTACTAGCTTGTTAAAAATATGTTGTGCAATCTCGTGGAAGACATGCTAAGTAATTGGTCGGATGCACGCGATATTGTTCTAGCTATGAAAGCTAAAATGGTGGAAATGGACACTCAGCTTACAGCACTGGACAACACATTTGCTTGGAAATGCATGGTTGGGGCAATGGCAGTGGGAGTGTGACGGTCTCATATCGCGGGACGCCAGCATAATTTCGGCTCCACAGGCACCTCCTTTCCCCAACCTTTTGACCGTGGAGCCGCTGTTCAAACGTCTGAAGAACATGGACGGCCAGAAGTCGGAATAGAACCAACCTCAAACTTCTCCAGAGGCTGCCACCAACATGACCAGCCCTTTACATGAGGAAGGATGGGGATGCCCCATCATCGAGGAAAACCCCCCATATCAAAGCATGCTCAAATCATCTGCAGAAACTAACTATCGTTTCAGGTTTTTATGCCATAGTTGTCTAGTTTGGTTATGTCTTTGTTTACTTTTGAAAACTAACCTTGTAACTATGTTTATGTCTAATATGATATCCAAAACTGGGTACTCTGCTAGTCCTACTGTCCTGAACAATTTCAGCTCTATTTTTCTCAGACGGCCCTCCGTTTTTTAGAGGCTTGGGTGGTGGCTTCACCACCTGAGACCTCCTTTGGTTAGGGTTTATTTTGTATATTTTGTTTTCATAATCTAATAGAACTGTGTAGTGTTACAACAACAAAAAATCTCAAAATTTAGTGATACTTTTCATTTTTTTTACCAAACTAATAGAGTGAAGCGAAACATATAGTCATGTGCCTATGATAGGGACTAACAAATAACATTCTCACTTAACAAATTAATAAAAAAAATACTCTTTGCATCAAGAGTAGTGAGATGCCTACAACCCAGTATGGGGGAGATGTGTAACATTACATGTAACGAACTAACATTATGTACCAAAAATAAAAAACAACTATTTTTTTATGTCAAGTCATAAGACTAAAAAGAAAGCGATTAAAAAATAATTTAAAAAGTCCATATCCGCTTATAAAATAAAAATGTAAAACCAAATAAAACGTCATGAAAAAAAAATACTTCAAGAAAATGGATGCCTCTCGGTGCTTGATAGACCCATGTTTACGATGAATCTATGTTGGTTATATAATTTTATTTCAGTGCCCATGAATTAATAGCCATCATTGATGTATTATGGATGCAATGTTTTAAATTGCTAAAAAACATCACGCATGTTTATTTAAGAAAAAAAATATAAACATTTAAGAGAACATTTAGTAGGTTTCAATACTTAATATGGACACATGGATCATGAACTTTCTTTATCAAAAGTTCAACAAATAATTTTTTATCCTTATGTGACTATTTCAAAGTACTAAAATTACTTATAAAACTATACTCTAATCAAGGTATCAAGTAAAGTATTAAAGATTTAAGCTTTGACTAACAATGTGAAACTCCACACTTTTCATCTCATTTAATTTTAAATAAAATTATAAAAAAACATAAAAATAGATTATCTCGCGGTTTCATACAAATGTTTTCCAATATCTTCATTTTCACATTATCTTAAATACACTATAGAAATCCATCACCAATGAAACTATATATATATATATATTCCCAATATGATTAAAAAAATATTGTTTGTTATTTTTTATGTATTATATCTTAATTTTAATAGATATGCATTTTTCATTATTACCATAAGTTTTTTCTACCTTAACTATATATAAGTGTCTAAGTATCTAAAATATAAAATATAAGTGTCTAAGTATAATATATTCATTAAATCCACCTTGTTATTCAAACGAGAGTAGTTGAAATTGTTAGTTTTTCTAGTCTTATTCAAATTGATTATGATCTCCATCTGAAAGAATAACAAGCACAACAAGATGCATAAGATAAAGCATATACACAAGACATAAATATTTTCCTTGGGCAAACCATAAAGGAGAAAACCCCACAAACTTCCTCATAATAGTTATGTCACCAAGACAATATCACAAGATGAAAAACCCCCAAGTATAAGAAGTGTTTTGCAGCTCTCTCTCTCTCTCCCCTCCTTGTTTTTCTCTCTCTCCTCATGTGAACTTGAGTGAGTGAGTGTGTGTCTAAATGAGTGACGGTGCATACCTATTTATACACATCAAGTGAACAACCTAATTACTTGATTCGGCCGACCTCTTACCCTAGCAAGCTCGACTTCATTTAGGGAGACTCCAAAATAAATTTCATTTTATTAAACTAGGGAATGCTACCCCGACTTACAACGAAGGTTGTACCTTAAGGACCATATACAATAATGACATCCTGAAAGAAGGGAAACACATATCCAATGGGGGTAAAACAACATACAATGGTAATATACATCATAATATCTTATGAAGTTAGAAATACAACAATGCCCCCTCTTAACTAGGAAGGTATTATCTCGCCACAGTGATCAATGCATCCGGTCACATCTTCATCATAGAGTCATCATCATCGTTATTGTCACAGTCCTCATCTTGTCGATCATTGAATAGTGACATCTGTGGGATCTATCTATCATCAGAAGTTTCTACAGAGCCAACCTTATTTCATGTTGGGTGTAGGCTTAATCCTCATCTAGTTCATCATCATCTCCATGAGAAAGCCATCGCATAGTTACATCCCAGGACTGTCCATTATATTTCCACTGCAATCACCTGCATCTCCTACCACCATCTTGTTGTATCCAGATCACCTCATCATCATACTGGGAGCACATCCCATATGCATACCACAAACCACCTACATTCTACCAACATAGGATCATTCTAGGACTCATTATGTCACCAAGACAACCTGTGTCTTCCACAATGCGAGAATCACCTAGCAGCACACCAAGTGCATTACGTCTTTCCATGGTTAGCTTGTGTTCTACCATAATAGGAGCACGCCAAGACTCATTACGTCACCAAGACAACCTGTGTATTCCACTATGTGAGAATCACCTAGGCGCACACCAAGTGCCTTGTGCCCTCTCATCATCTCCAACATGGAAACACACAAGGACTGATTACGTTCAAGGATGACCTGCGTTGTACGACGGGAATAATTGCATCCGAGAACACTTATTACATCCAGGGATAACCCACATTCTACGCCCAGACTGATTACATCCGAGAATAACCTTCCAGGAATCATTACATCCAATTATAACCTGCGTTCTATGGCAGGACTGATTATATCCAAGGACGACCTGACATGATAGATTCATCATGGGACAACTACGTCCTATTCCAGGATTGATTACATCCAGGGAGAACCTGTATCTCTTTCCATGTGAGATTTTGTTGTAGCACATATGTGTCTTCTGGTCTTTCGCAATCTCTTAGCATGGGAGCACGCCAGGACAGATTACTTCTAAGGACAACCTACGTCTCTAACCATGCTAGAACTTGTCACTCCCTCTTTCTAGGGACCTCATTCTAGATCACACCAAGTCTCTCTCTGAAGTACTCAAACTTCAGTCTAGCTAGTGGCTTGGTCCATCGCCACATACTAGAGCTTCACTGCTCCTCTCTGCACCATATCTCAAATATAGTGGTACTTGAACTCACTATGATTTGACATATCATCGAACACTAGGTTCTCTGACAACTTCATGAAACTTTGGCTGTCACAAGAGATACAAGTTGCCTCTAACTGGATATCAAACAAATCAGACAATAGCATTCGAATCCATACTCCCTCACAAGTGGTCGAGCAAGCTACAACATACTCTACCTCATCTATAGGTAGTGCCACGTAGGATTGCTTCCTACTAAACCGGGAGATCATGCTAGATCCCAAACTAAAGCAGCATCCTGAAGTGCTCTTCCTATCATTGGAATTTCCTACCCAATCTGAATCAACATAAACATGAAGATTAATCTTCTAATTTGTGCCATACTTGATCCCATACTGAACTGTACCCTTCAGGTACCTCAATAAATACTTTGCAACAATCAAGTGAACATGTCTCGGATCCGTCAAGAATTGGCTCAGTGTGTTCACAACAAAGCATATGCCAAGTCTCATATTCGTCAATAACATCAATGATATAATCATCTAACGATACATCGTGGCATCAACCGACTCTGATGAAGCATCACATAGTAGCTTCAAGTTCGATTCCATAGGTGTGGTTATCACCTTACATTCCTGTTAGATTTTTAACATTAAGCTAGCATTATTAGGATCTTTAACTGAGAGAATAACAAGCACAGCAATCAAACACAAGAAACAATGAACACAGTGTTTTTCCTTGGGGAAACCATAAATGGAGAAAACCCCGCAACTTCCTCAGAGATAGAATCAGCCCCAAATAGCAAATCCCCAAAAACAATAAGGTGATCTCCTGATAGCAGTAACTTCTTTCTTCCTAGCCCCAGTGTCTTCTTCTTCCTCGGCTATGCGCTACAACTGAGTGTGAGTGAGTGTGTGATAAATAGAGAGGCTGGCTCTCTATTTATACTAATTCCTGACTTGACTAAACCCTACTAGGTCTGACTTCACTAGGTGAGTCTAACAACCCTAGTGCCCCCGAACTACGAGGACTTTAACCCTTGAACAATAGGAGGGTTACCCACAATGACTAGACATGACTTGTTTACATTATAGATCCTCCCGATCGAAACATCAGGGCATGACATGACTTAATTACATTACAGACACATCCCAAAATAAACATCGGGGTACAAGACATAAGATATATAAGCGAATACATTCTGAAGTTACAAATACATCAACACTCCCTCTTAACTAGGAAGGTATTCTTTCGACACAATTTTCAGCACTGGTCTTCTTTTCTGTATCAACTAGATCATATCGTCATCTTCATCTTCAATTTGTATTCATCTTCAAGTCTTATTTGTCTTCAAGTATTCTTCCTCTTCAAGTCTTCTTCATCTTTAAGTCTTCTTCATCTTCAATTCTTCTTCATCTTCAAGTCATCTTCTAAGTCATCTTCTTCTTCAAGTCTTCTTCATCACGGGATCTGGATCATCATGACTACTAGATCATCACTGCTGGATCATCATCAAATATGGATCATCACTTGATCTGGATCATCATCAAGTCTAGATCATCATCACATCTGGATCATCACTTGATATGGATCATCATCATCGATGCTATCTCATAATGGTGTTATATCTCGATTCTTCTCGTCACAGGAAGTTCTGCAGAGCCAACCCTTTTTCATGCTGGTTGTAGGCCTAGCCTCCATGTAGGTCTTCTTCAGCGCTTATATCTGACACTAAGTTAGAATGGCCCACCCAGCTCTTACATCTAACCTCATATTGTCAAAAAGGCACGCCCAGCACTCACATCTGACCTCATCTTGTCAAAAAGGCCCAGCACTCACGTCTGACCATGTGTAAACACATCACACCAGAATGGTTCAGCACTTATATCCAACCATGTGTGAAAATAGCACATCAAAAGGGATCTGCACTTACATCCGACCATGTTCAAAAACACCGCATTGAAAAGGATCAGCACTTATATTCGACCATGTTCGAAAACACCGCATTGAAAGGGCTTTGCACTTACATTCGACTATGTTCGAAAACACCGCATCGAAAGGGCTCTCAGTCCCAGACTGAGTATTCCTGGTAACTAACCAAGTGCCTCCATTCTCCCAGAGAATGGCATCAGCCCTTATATCTGATCAAGTGGGAACACATCCCTCAATCACATCAGAATTTTGACTATGTTCGAAAACACCGCATCGAAAGGGCTCTCAGTCCCAGACTGAGTATTCTTGGTAACTGACCAAGTGCCTCCATTCTCCCAGAGAATGGCATCAGCCCTTATATCTGATCAAGTGGGAACACATCCCTCAATCACATCAGAATGGCCATGCGCTCACATCTGATCATGTAAGACTACATCCCACAGTCATATCAAAACGGCCCTCAGTCTCAGACTAAGTATTCCTGGTAACTGAACAGGTGCCTCCATTCTCCCAAAGAATGGCAACTCAACACCAAGCTGAGTATTCCTGGTAACTGACCAGTTGCCTCCATTCCAAGAATGGAATTCAGCGCTTATATCTGATCATGTAAGAACCAATCCTACAGTCACATCAGAATGGCTCAACACTCACATCTGACATGGAATGAACCAATCCTCTCACCATGACAAAATAGCTCATCCCTTACATCTGACCATGGAAAGAACCTAATCCTCTCACCATGTTAGAATGGCTCTAGGTCTCATCATTTCCCCTTGGAGGGAACCTCGATCTAGAGAACACCAAGCTTCTCCTTGAAGTACTCAAACTTCACTCTAGCCAATGGCTTTGTCAATACATCAGCTATATGTTCATCCATCGCAACATACTGGAGCTTCACTGCTCCTCTCTGCACCATATCCCTTATATAGTGATACTTGATCTCGATATGCTTCAACTTGTCATGGAACACTGGGTTCTCTAACAACTTCACACAACTCTAGTTGTCGCGATATATACAAGTAACATCCATCTGGAGATCAAATAAATCAGACAGTGGCTTCCTTAGCCATACTGCATCACAACTAGATGAACAAGCTACGACATACTCTGCTTCAGTTGTACTCAGTGCCACACAGGATTGCTTCCTGCTAAACCAAGAGATCACACCTAATCCCATTTTGAAGAAGCATCTTGAAGTGCTCTTCCTATCGATGGCACTGCCTGCCCAATCTAAATCAACATAACCCTCTAGGTTAATCTTTTGATTTGCCTCGTACTTGAGCCCATAGTCAACTGTACCCTTCAGGCACCTCAGAATATGCTTTGCAGCAATCAAGTGAACATGTCTCGGATCTGTTAGGAACTGGCTCAAGGTGTTCACAACAAAGCAAATATCTGGTATCATGTTCGTCAGGTACATCAAGGACCCAATCATCTGACGATACATCGTAGCATCAACCGCTTCTAATGAAGCATCACTCAATAGCTTCAGGTTCGATGCCATAGGTCAGGTTATGGCCTTGCAATCCATCATCTTGAATCTCTTCAGGATATCTATTGCATACTTCCCTTGTCCAAGGAAGATTCCATCCATATTCTGCCACACCTCCATGCCTAAGAAATAGTGCATCATACCCAAGTCTTTCATTTCAAACTTGGCAGCAAGTTTCCTCCTCATATCAGCAATCAACCCATCCATACCTATTACAAACAGATCATCCACATACAGTAGGAGTATCACTAGGTTTCCATCTTCAATCATATTGTAAAGGTTGGAATCTGCTTTACTCTTGGTAAAGCCCAAACTGGATAGGAAACCATCAATTCTACCATACCATGTCATGGGTACCTGTTTCAAACTGTACAGGGCTTTCTTCAATCTACACAAATGATATTACTTGTCATGTGTCTCAAAACTGAGTGGTTGTTCCACATACACTTCCTCTTCTACTACACCATTCAAGAAAGCAGTCTTGACATCCACTGGTGTATCTTCCATTTCATCACTGCAACCGGAGCAAGTACTGATCTGATGGAAGTATATCTGACTACAGGTGCAAAGATTTCTTCATAATCTATTCCTTCTTTCTGGAAGAAGCCACGAGCCATGAATCTTGCTTTATATTTCTCCATGCTGCCATCTACAGCATGTTTGATCTTGTAGATCCATTTGGAAGTTACAATGGACTTCCCTTCTGGTCTTTGGACAACATCCCAAACATCATTCTTCATGATCGATTGATACTCTTCGATCATAGCATCCTTCCATTCTTTCTCTTATGTCGCTTCTTCATAGTTGGAAGGTTCTTTATCAATAATGTCACATAGCAGGGCTACATAACTGGAGCAAGACCTAGTTCTCTTTCTTCCTCTAGGTGTTTCTTCTGAAGCTCCATATCTTTATGCACCTTGGATAATTTCACGTACCCAAGTAGGTTTCCTCTTATGAGGATTCTTCTCCAGAGGTGGATCTACATGTTCTTGAGGTTCTTCTAATTCTCGATCTTCTTCTTGAATTTCTTCATTCATGGTTGTATCATGACTTATGGGTGCTCTTGTTTCTTTAGGTTCTTCAGCCAGTCTCTTCCTGGATTTGATGTAGGATGAATCTTCGTCAAATGTTACATCTCTACTAATGTCAATATTCTTGAACCTTGGGAAGTATATTCTATAAACCTTCGAGCTTTCAGAGTATCCCACAAATATGCCACTTCTTTCCTGAAGGATCTAACTTCGTCCTCTTTTATTTTGGAATGTGTATGTATATAGGATAGTCGAATATTCTAAGATGGTTGACTTCTAGTTTCTTGCCAGAGAAGACTTCTTCAAGAGTCTTGTTCTCGAGTACTCTGTGAGGAGTGTGGTTCTATACATACAGTGATGTTCTAGCAACTTCTGCCCATATATGCATAGGAAT
>LPNX010595081.1:791639-817140 GCA_001517045.1 Pseudotsuga menziesii | reverse complement strand
TCATGAAGCATAGCTCTTGCAGCTTCCATGATAGTTCTATTCTTCCTTTCTGCAATCCCATTCTGTTGTGGATTATATGGAGTGGATAACTCCCTCTTAATTCATGAGTCTTTGCATAACTCTTTGAGTTCATTCGATGTGAATTCTCCGCCATTATCTGATCGAAAGGTCTTGATCTTGTTTTTAGTGTGCTTCTCGATCAAGGCTTTGAATTCCTTGAACTTGCTGAAAACTTCATCTTTGTTCTTCATGAAGTAAATACATGTCTTGCTAGAAAAATCATCAATGAAAGAAACATAGTATACATACCCGCTTAGTGAACTGGATGACATTGGACCGCATACACCGAAATGGATGGTTTCCAATATTCCTTTTGCCTTGCTTTCGCTACTTGGAAATGTCTTCTTTGTGTTCTTCCCTTTCACACATCCTTTGCATACGCCTTCATGTTTTGTCTACATTTCTGGGAGACCTTCAACAGCTTTGCTTCCAAGTGGTAGTGCTCTGTAATGCACATGTGCAAGCCTTCTCTGCCAAATCTCATTTGGTTCTTCCAAGTCATGAACCAAAGCTTGTTCTGGATGGCCCTTCAATTTGTATAATCCTCCTTCTTGTTCCCCAATCACTACTGCATCATCAATAGTCTTTCCTTTTGGCCACATGATAACTTAACCATCTATAAATGCAACCCTCATTCCTTTTGCATCTAATGCAGATATGGAGAGGAGATTCTTCTTTAGTCCTGGTACAAACAATACTTCCTTCATTGTCATAGACTTTCTAGAGTCTAGCTTATAGGAGGATTCCCCACTACCTTTTATTGGATACTGGTAGTCATCTCCAAGTTTCACCTTGTGAGGTGATTCATGTTCAGATAATTTCACAAAGTATTCCTTGAATCCTGTGATATGTTTGGAAGCACCACTGTCTATAATCCAATCATTGTTGCCATGTGTGACAGTTCCCGTGAGAGCAGAAATCAGAACATATTCTTCATCACTTGAAGAATCATCACTGACTTGTCTATTTCTCTTTATGGAAGGTTCATTATCCTCTGTAGCATGGGCATGATGTCTTCTCTTGTTTCCCTTCTTCTTTTGAGAGCTACTTTTGTTTCTAGGACAATCTCTAGCAAAGTGTCCTCTTTCATCACATGTATAGCAAATATACTTAGACATATCTCTAAGCTTTCTAGGGTTATTCCTTTGATGAGAGTACTTACTTATGTGGTGGCTAGATATAGATTTCTTGGATTGTACTGTGAGAGCTTGATCTTCACTTCCCATCTTTTCTTCTCAAGCTGCTATCTGAGCTTCTTCTTGTGAGCATTCTTCCCAAAGTATGTTGAACTTGACTAGCTTCTTTCTAGCACAGATTCCTTGAATAAAGGAGTCCCATGATCTAGGGAGACCATTCAAGGTGGTCATTGCAATCTCTGCATTTTCCACTTCTTCATCTACTGCTTCCAATTGTTCTTTGATATGAGAAACCCTTGTAAAGTAAGATTGGATGGTTTCTGCATTCTGGATCTTTACATTCTTCAACTGGTTCCTCAAGGTCATCTTCCGATTTATGTTCTTTCCTTCAAACAATTTGGTTAGGGAATCAAACATAGCTTTAGGTGTCTTTAGGGAGGACACCTGTGGTGTGAGGTGATTCTTGATTGAATCAACATTAATCCTCTTTTCCATAACCAACTTCTTCTTATGTAAGGCCTTAGCCTCATCTCCCTCTGGAACTAGAACCTCCTCACTAATATAGGTTTCCAACTCATTTTCTTCCAGGACTAGGGAGATCCTATACTTCCAGGCTCGAAAGTTATCAGCTCCCTCAAGCTTTTCATCAAGCTTGGTATGATGAGACATCTTAACTAAGAACCTCAAATGGAAATACCAAAGATTTAGATCTTACCAGGTCAAGATGTCGAATCTGGATTTGGAGCTGAAAATTTGCAGTGCTAGTTCAGGAGAATATTAGGGTTTTGTTTTTCAGGAGTTATGTCCAACCAAATGCTTTGATCTTGATCTCTAAACTTTGATTTTGATCTTGAAAGCCCTAATTTCTGGCAGTAGTGTCAGGTCCAAAACTGAAAAAACTTAGAATTGGATTCTGCTTCGACAAAAAGATGTGCCCTAGGGAGGAGAGTTAATCCAGCCTTCTTTTGCTGAAAATATATGGAGGGAGATCCACAAAGTAGGAAGACCTAGTTCTCGTAGCTGCATAGTGTCTTCTTCTCAGGTTAGCTCTGATACCATGTTATATTTTTAACATTAAGCTAGCGTTATTAGGATCTTTAACTGAGAGAATAACAAGCACAGCAATCAAACACAAGAAACAATGAACACAGTGTTTTTCCTCGGAGAAACCATAAATGGAGAAAATCCCGTAAATTCCTCAGAGATAGAATCATCACCAAATAGCAAAGCCCCAAAAACAATAAGGTGATCTCCCGACAGCAGTAACCTCTTTCTTCCTAGCCCCAGTGTCTTCTTCTTCCTCAATTATGCACTACAGCTAAGTGTGAGTGAGTGTGTGATAAATAGAGAGGCTAGATCTCTATTTATACTAATTCCCGACTTAACTAAACCCTACTAGGGTCGACTTCACTAAGTGAGTTTAACAACCCTAGTGCCCTGGAACTGCAGGGACTTTAACCCTTAAACAATAGGAGGGTTACCCACAATGACTTGACATGACTTGTTTACAATATAGATCATCCCGATTGGAACATTGGGCCATGACATGACTCAATTACATTACAAACACATCCCGGAATAAACATTGGGGTACAAGACATAAGATATATAAGTGAATACATTCTGAAGTTACAAATACATCAGCAATTCCAACATTTTGAATCTCTTCAAAATATCCACTGCATACTTTCCTTGACCAAGGAAAATCCCATCTGCACTCTGCGACACCTCCCATGCCTAAGAAGTAGTGCATCATACCTAGGTATTTCATCTCAAACTCAGCAACAAGCTTCCTCTTTGCATTTATAATGAGTTCATCCTGTCTTGTCATAAACAAGTCATCAACATATAGCAAGAGCATCACCAGTCTTTCGCCTTCAACCTTGAAATAAAGGTTGGAATCCGCTTTACTCTTAGTAAATCCTAAGCTCATCAGGCAGTTGTACATCCTATCGTACCGTGTCTTGGGAACCTATTTCAATCCATACAAGGATTTATTTAATTTGCACACATGATTCTTCTTGTCATGTGTCTCTATTGGCTCTTTTCCCCCTGCGACCCAGGTTCAGCCCCTCTTTTTGGTCAGCGCAACAAAGCCCAAGATAGCATCCTGATGGAGCAGTGCCCAGCCGGCAGCACCTACGAGATAGATGTTGTCTCACCCAAGATATCTCAGTTCTATGGGTAACTGTTAGAACCACATTTCTGTAGTTTGTGCGGGAGGGTGTTTTAAGTCCTTAGCTCTACCCCAAGGTTTCCAATGAAGACCTGGAAGTTGGGTTGGTGGTTTGCATGTTCAATGTCAATATAGGGTATGAATTTCCCTTCTTTGTGCAATCTTACACAAATGCACAATGAACAGACATCACGGACATATTCATTACTTGAAATACAACATTCATACAATTATCCCTTTAAATCACAATAACCAATCAATCATTAAACACAGTAAATATGCACTTGTCTAAGCTGCTCAACATTCACACATATACATAGCATGTAATGTGGAAACCCATCCTGGAAAAAACCACAAGATGCTCTTCATCTAGCATTGGCATGAGGAAATAGATGCACATTTTGTCTATACATAAAGCTACAAACTCTGTTCAAGATCTTCTCTTCTATCTCTACAGACTTCTCCTCCCTCTCATGCTCTATGATCTTCTCTATCTTTATCACTCTACTCTACTCCTACTCAGCGATCCGCATACAACCTGGATCGACTCAACCTTCTCTACCTATATACGCACTCAACTATAGAACCACTACTAGGATGCACTCAGCGATCCAGAGTCATTAACCAAAACTATGTACCTCTAGTCTAGATTCAACATCTTTTCCAAGAGTTTAGACATTTACTTAAAAATTGTTGTATCAACTAATCAACTCAAAATCATCTAAGCAAGAACTATCTAACGGGCTAATTGGTTAACTGGCTAACCCATCTACAGCTTGGGTTTCTCCTTTTATAGCCTTATTATAGACTTGATATATTCCCATACATGTTTGTTACAGACTCTAACAGACTCCACTTCAGTCATTATCCCAACCAACTTACTATCTTTAGCCCATAGGCTGTCTTTCCTATTCTATATATATATGACCAAAAATACTTTATCGACCTGACTTACAAAAATGCCTTTACACATGTGGTTTCCACCAGCTCCAGTCGAGCTCGTACCCACAATCGCAAAGGGTTGTTGCTTCTTCCACATCATGCCTTACTGTCACTTTCTAGTTGTTACCTTATCTGCATGCCTGCTTTTGTGAATATTCTACCATGTCATCACATCTCTTGCTTTGTCCTTCTATTGTAGCTTGCAAAACTAGTGCAGCTTCCTTTTCCCGTGCCTTCTCTTTACCTTTCTCCTTATCTTCCCTCTTCTATCGCATCATCCTTCTCTTCTTCTTTAATGTTGTTTCCTATGTTGCATGTCCTTCCTCTTCTTCCTTATAGTCTTCTTTCCTTACTTAGGCAAAATTCTATATGAATTATGCCCTTCTATCTCGGGCCCAACAAGCCCCCAACACTCACCTGCGGCTCATCCCGAGCCACGTGAGCTCCTGCTCCATAAACTAACTTGCACGAATTTTGATCTAAAAATCCTCCACAATTTTCGGTAGCTTCTCTTTTTCTACGCGCACTTCTTCTTTGACTTTCTGCATGTGCTCCACCAGCTTGAAACTTACGTGTTCTAGGATGTTGCTTTTTGTGGTGAATTATAGAATTACTTGACATTTCGGGAAGACTAGTTCATCCCTTCTTCAGGAGATACAGTGTGAAGGATCTTGCATTGTCATTTTTTACCTAGGTTTCCTTATTTAAATAGTGGAAATTTTTTTCAATTTTAAGTTAATTAAATTGGTTGTCAAATTTATTATTATAATTTAGTTAAATTGTGTAAATACTAATTTTTTTTTTAATTTTTTTTGTAAAGAAGGGTTGAACTAGTCTACCCGAAACGTCAAGAAATTATATAATTCACCACATGATTCCACAAGATTCAACATGTCTACTTGTGAAAGCGTCAACAACATGTTGCTTTCTACGAAGGTCGCTACTTCACGCGCCTTCTGGTGCACAGGATGAATTAACCCTATGACCCTCTCTGCTTCTGCTTGTAACTCCTCTATCTTTTCCTCGTGTTGTTGTTGTTGTGAGCCCAATGGAGTGGATTGTTGTTGCAGCCTACGCATTTCTGTTGTTTTAACCTTTTTCTTCTCCAAGGGCAGCTGCTTTATCTCATTTCGTACCTGCATGATATTTGCTTCTACCGCAGAGAGGTCATTTGCAATCTTTTGTTATTTCTCATCATCCATTAAGGTTTCCCAAGTCTGGGAAACTTGGTCCACAGTCTTAGCACAAGTTTCTTTCGCATTTTCTATTTCTTTCGCAGTCCATGTAGTCATGTCTCTCCTTTATGCCAACATTTATGGAGGTTTTTTGGGTGTCCTTTTCTCCTCTAACTGCATTTTTTTTTCTTAAGGCCTATCACTAATTCCGCTAACTGTGTTATTTTGGCATCCGGGGCCATTTCCGGTGTTATTCCTTCGTCCTTCAAGCCGGTACAAAACAAAGTGATTGCTTCACTGATTCTTTGGTAGTTACCATCCGACTCTAGTTTCTTTTGTTCAACCTCTTGAATTTCATTTTTTAGTTTACTGAGGTCTTGATGTGCAGCCTTTACCTGTGTAGCTAGGTGGCGCTCTCACGGCCTTATTTCGGAATTAACACATCATTCTGGACAGCATACACTTCATTCATATGCATCGATGAAAAAACTATAATGAGCTGGTTAGTATCCTAAAAATCAATATTAGATTCTAGGGTGCCACACTTAATAGCAGCTTTAGGGACCTGTATCGTTATTTGCAGGGTTGGCACAGAGGCAACAGTTTGCTCCATTCATGATGTTTCGGATGGAGCTCAGGAGTCCATTGTTGCACTTGGACCATCAACAACAATCTTAACTTCTTCCACTGCTTTACAGAGAACCTTAAGAAGATCAGCGAATGTACCTGAAAGTTCCTCTTATCGCTCTTCTATAGAATTGAAACTAGATTGCATTTCCTTGGTGATTGCTTCAGTCATGAGTTGCATATCATCACTGTCCAAGATAACAGTGTTGGTAGTTCGGTCGACTTTCATATTCTTCTTTGGTTTGCTTAGCGACACTTGTTGTTCTTGAAGTTCCCCCTCCTCAACTTGTTCTTCCCGAGGTTCGATCTCCTCATATTAGGATTCTAGTTTTGGGGGTAGTGAGGGGGTGTGACTGCCCACTGCCCGTGTGGTCTCCTTCTTCATTTTCCTCCTCTTCTTGGTCTTGGCGATCTTGTTGTTGTATTTGTTCTTCAGGTACTAGAACAGGCCATTCTTTCGGCCACTAATTAACAATTTCTTGGACCTCTTCCTTGGTTATGATATATTTGGCTTGCATCTTTGGTTGTTGTCGTGGATGTAGGTAAACATTGTGCGGACCTACTTTAAACTTAACGATGGAACGAAACTGTTGGATTCTGGAAGCATCTAGCCTTGACATGCTCCTTACTTGATGTTCTATAGCCTCTGCATGCATAAAGAATTCAATATTTCTCGCCTGTTGTCATGCTTTGTGCTTCTTTTCGAACCAGAGGTTCAGGTACTTCGCCCCTTGACAAGGGACTTGCAGGTTAACACCTTGGTAGTGTTCTGGTTCTGACCATGCAATGAATGAGATTAAAATTAACATCCATGAATAGTTGAACTCCCAACCCCTTTCTTGTGCATCAGTGGCATCTTGAACAAGATTCTTCAGCAAGAATTAACACCAATTGATTTGAGTTCCTTCCATGCAAATTGACACCAATTGATTTGTTCAAAGATCTTTTCCTTGTTTACCTGTAGCGCAGCATCGATTGTTGGATGTTCGCTTGTCAATTCAAATGTCTAGGTAAAGTTGACAGTTAAACTTTCCCACTCGACGGTTCCTCGTTGTAGCTCCTCTGAGGTGTACCAACATCTTGGCACCATTTCCAAGGTGTGGATGAATCAGTGAACCCATTCCTATCGCGGATATGCTTACCAAGCCGTGCGACAGTGCTTAATATATTTTCCAGGATCTGACAATCCTACATATTTGTGATCATCGTAGTTGATCTCTTCTCCAAATATGATCTCAATTAGTCTTCTACATTGCGGCCAGTCAGAGATAGACTGTTTATGTGTACCCCACCATCTAGCGGGCGTAGCTTTCAGCACATAGTCCAAAGCAGACAATCGCTGAAATTTTGTGACCTTTTCTTTAAATTATTCCAAGAATGATGCAAGGTTAGGCAATCCTTCATACGTAGGAAACGCTCTTTCTTCGACTCCTACCCTTCGAATAGCTCTTGTAATTCTCTCACATCTGCGCATGAAGACTTCATGCAGCCTGTTCTGCCAATTTTCTAAGGTTTCGCCTAAGTCGGGTGTGCACGAGATTACACTATGCCAACTCAAGTTTCCATTGGTTGTGGGGTTAATATAATACTCCTATGAAAACATAATGTTATACAATTGATCCAGATAATTCTCTTACCCTTCACTATGTACAGGCTCGATATATTGTTTCCCTTCAAGGGGATCGATTGGCGCAACCATTCTTATTTCAAAATCTTCGAAAGACAAGATCCTTTTCTTGAAGTTTAAGATAGTTTGGTTTTCTATTTCCAAATAAATCCCTAGAAATGCAGGATAGGGTTTTGTGTCATCAACAATGTCAATGACCTCGAAGTCGGCATATGTTCTCAAGCCTTCAACCTCCACGTTTACTTGGCACAAACTACCAATTGGTAGCACCTTCTACTAGTTTGCAAGCCTTAACTGAATAGCAGACCTATCTAGTTGCAACTTGTCCATGCTTTCCCATGTTTGTCTTATCAATATATTGAAATTTGAGCCCAAGTCGAGTATCATATAGTCCATATCATAATCTCCTATCTACGCAATCATTCAAAGTTTTCGACCTATCTTCCATTTGCTTCCGATTTGATTGACTCTTCTTTCAGGGCGCAAATATTTTGTGTTGTCTTCTATGAGTGTTGTCAATTTTGCCACAGCATCTTTGTCATGGATTAGTGCTAAACAACTTTTGAAAAAGTCCTTGAGCTTACTAACCTTTTTAGTGGGCAGCCTTCTGATTAGTTGTTCAAATATTTCAAGCATAGCTCTCACTTGTACAGATGTGGACGGTTGATTGGTATCAAAAAAGTCTTGTCATGCCTCCAAGAAGACTACCTTTTCTTGTTGGACATCTAGCGGAGTTTTCTTTTGTGCCATAGGTCACACCTGCAAATGTCCTTGCAGTGTATTTTGATCTGCTACTGTTGCAGCACCTCCTCTTGTGGCTACAGCAAGGTTGGGTTGTCTTGGTTCAGCAGAAATCATTTGAATATTTGGATTGGGGTATGGATTCAGATTCTGCATTAGGTTGGAGTTAACAACAGTTCTAGCCTGCCATTTCGCAATAAGTTATAGACACTGTTCGACGGTGTGATCAAATGCTTTACAATATGTACAATTTTCACAGAACTTTGACAATTTCAGGAAAAATGTCATGGTTGCCCATAATTATAACATACAACTTGGGCTCTTCCTTGACCAAATCCTCCTCCTGGTTGTTGTCCTCGACCTCTAAAATTCCCACCATCCCCTTTGCGGAGGGTATTGTTGTTGTTGAGGATACTGGTTTGGTTGGTATTGCAGTTGAGGATATTATTTTTGTCCAAACTACACAGGTTGATACTGAGGTTGTACTTGTTCAGCTTGCATTTGTTCATAATTCTTCATTAGGTAGGTATCCATCGTTTTTTCTTGGAGCGGTTGAAGTGCTCTACAGTCCTTTTCATCATGACCTACTGATCTACAAAATTTCCAATACAGACTAGCAAGTGCACTTACAATCTTTTGCAAGTACAAACATTCCTCTGACTTGTGACCTCTAGTCTGGAATACTCTGCACCAAGGAAGTCCTTGGGTGTTTAATGGGTTCGACGCACCTACTACGACATAATTCATTAGCGCCATGATATTATCCTTATGGTTCCCATCTGTTCTGCACCTAATACACCATAGTTCCTCCTGAACTTCCTTGCCTCTTTTGATGTCTTGGAGTTGCACTGTAAGATTGACCAGTTGTGACTAAATTTGCACCATGCCTGATCCAGTGTCTCCTAACTTCATTACTATCTCTGGAGCCTATGTCTGTGACACGAGTTTTTGTTGCATCAAAGGTGTTCGGATGCGTGGCAACAAGGCAGCAATGAACCATTCCTTGTGTTGTACATCCGACATATGGAAACTCACCTTGGTTATTAATGCCTTAAATATCTGGTGAAAATCCCAAACAGATTCTATCGATAGCTCCTTGATCTCCTTGATCTCAGTGACGCATTGTGATTCAATATTCGGTTTTGTTAACAGAAAAAATTGTTAACAGGTTTTGGCGACTCTACTGGTCGATCCTCTCGGATCCTGGTTTTGCAGGTTTTTCTTTAGTTTCTACCTTCAGTTGTCACTGATTGGACCCCCATGCGGCCAATCCAAACCTTCACAGCACCAGTTCCTGCCCCCCTCGACCCCTTTCGGCCCTGTTTTTCTTATTTTTTCCTATTCGGCACCAGTCGCTCTTATCAGGTCATTAGCTGCGACCCAGTCGCACCTTTCAGCCAGATAAGCATGACCTAGGTCATGACCCTATCCCTGGTAAGCATGAATTTGCTCACAAATCTCGATCGCGCCTGTCTCAGTTAATAGAGAGACTCCAGTCGCCCCTGTAACCCATGTTTGAGCGACTCAGTTGTGCCTGCTCCTCTATTAGGTGCGACTTGGTTATTTTCTATCTAGATCACCTTTGCCTCCCTGTTTTTTGTGACCTAGATCACGTTTGTTCCTCTGACAGGCGCGACTGCCATATTACAGTCAGTTTTCCATACCTGTTTCAAACCCTTGTCTGTCCCACACTCTGTCCAAACCTATTTTTCCTTTCCAGACCTGCTTTGTTACAACCCCTCTCTTGTTCCCTACAGAAAAATCCCTTATTGCACATTTATTTCAAGGTTGGAAGAAATTTCTTATATACAAACGCACACACACTCACACCATTAAGTGAACATGCTCGATTCATGACCCCGAGCAGAGCCATTAAAAAGAATAAATTAACATAATAACATTCGGATTGGGACATAAGTCCCATCCCCAAAAAAGTGGGAAGTACTTAGGCATAGCCCTAAAAATCATTGTGAGGAGTACCAGAGGAACCCCGAAGTAGTTAGCCATTGAGAGGACCTACCAAGTGAAAAGGGAAACGACCCCCACTGGAGTGACTACATTCCCACCTTGAGGATAACCAAAGAGTTGTCATTTGTGGCAAAGCAGTTAACAGTTTTCCCTGCATCGTGGAATGAGGGGTACTACCCCAATACGCAAGCCGTCAGACAACCTTAGTGTCCAAGTGACTCATTTTGAACCATTAGGAAGCTGATTAAAATTGGGGTCCATATTCATTTCATGTTACTAAAATAATCCATCATTGCTCCACCACGTTATTCCTATAGACTTAAGGGGCATACCCCTCAGTTCGGTTCTTTGAACTGTCATAGTCAAAGCCATATTCGACGCCACTCACCACATTCAGAGCCACACACGGCCTCTGAGTCTGATTCGGATTCCTACCAATCCAAACCTACTTTGTTCACTTCCCCTTCTAGCCCCATGGCTGGCACACATATCGATCCCTTCCACAGAGGGATAGTTGGAGGGGGACCTATGTCCCTACCACCCATCATTATTGGCATCCCTGCTAGTGGGCCTATCGCCACTACACACACTATTGTAGGTACGCTACCCACTAGTGGCAACCCTGCACCACCTACCGTGGTTCCAACCGTACCACTTTTTATACCTAGGGGCAATGACCCTTCCACGTCCATCCCGACAATCCCCACTATGGGAAGTCAACCTCACATACCCATAGCCATGCATGGGAACTACGTTCCTGTAACCACCGACACCATTGCTGGTATCCCCCAAACCAACCTCGGTTCTAACATACCTTTCCTGGATAGACTCAACCTGCCAGATTTGGAAAGGTTAACAAATGACCCCGTCAATCATCAACCACACTGGCCTCCCATGCCTACAAAACTTCCCTCATACATCCCAAAGTTTGATGGAAAGGCAAGCGAAGACCCCCAGAACCATATCATGTATTTCCACTTGTGGGGTTCATTAAGCAGCATTATGAATGACTCTTTCTGATTGAGGTTGTTCTAGCGCACACTTACAGGTGTTGCGGCCAAATGGTACACCGATCTGCCTCATGCCTCTTACCCTGATTTCTCCTCACTTTCCTCTATGTTCCTTCAATACTTTCAACTACCCGTCCAATATCAAGAGGGAGTGGAGATCCTTTTATCCTGCTGTCAAAATACAACTACTCGCATCACAAATCACATCCATGAGTGGCGATGTAGACATAGGCTGTGCAAGATCCGATTGGAAGATAGGATCTTCCTTGACTGGTTTTTGAAAACCTTACTCCCACCCATAGCCAAGGACGTCGCCTCTGAGCGACCCCAATCTGAGGAGGATTCCAACTTAAAGGCTCAACAGTTTGACTTAATCTCTACCCATTCTAGGTATTTATATACCATCATACCAGATGCTCCCCATGCTGGCACCTCCCACTGTGATACGCCCGAGGCATCCCACGTTACGGATGGAGTCAATGACTCTATCACACACCACCCTCAGTCCTATGTGGCACCTCCTATCATGCCACCACACCCAGGAAACACCCATACTATTTCCCAACCCAATTATATCCTCGATTACTCATGAATGATGGCTTAGTCTGGAGCCACCCCCTCCTATGCACCTCCCGTGCCAACTCATCACATCCATGGACTGACTTTTTCACCACAGTCGTATTCGGGCCAAGTAGTCGGATTTGCAGCCCATCCAACTCCTTCGGTCTATTATGCACCACCTGTGCAACCCTCTCCGACTCCAACTCCATCCCCTCTGGTTTCCATACGATAGGTTTATGCTCAGAAAAACCTTCCTAACCAACCTACCCCCAACAACCAACAAGGGCAGGGCAAGAAAACTTGAGGAAGAAACCGAGGCAATAATCAACCACAAGGAGGCGGCCAACATAATAACCTTCCCACCAACAACGATGCCAACTCATCGGCAAAAAACCCCCAGCATCCCGATCGACTGAGAAAAAACCCATAGTTATGGACCAATCATCCATGTGTTATATGCAACAGCTACGGTCATTACACTCATTTGTGTCTCATGTGGCTCGCGTCTGAAAGCTTCTCTAGAATGACACTCAATGTGATACCAGTGCGACGACCCAGGCTCAGCCAAACCCAACACCACTGAGTCCTTTGCCTATGGTGCTCCAAAACCCCCTACCACACCAAGGAATGGTTGCAACCCAACCCTTGGCCCCACCTGCTCCCTTTGTGGCCCCACCTGCAGAGGCTAGAGTCCACCACCTCATGAAGGTGTCGTCTGAAGTCAACCTCCATACTCGACGCAACCAATATGGCTCCACCATAGAAAATGTTAACCCATCAACAACTTCTACCTTTAACACTTTTGATAATCCAATCCACTTACCACAACCCCCCACCAATGGGGCAGCTAGAGTCCCGCAGTTTCCTATACGTCGTATCGCAAACAATGTTACTGCTCGAGCTGCCCTCAACTATAGCATAGATGACGACTTGGCCCAATTACCTACAGCCATGTCCACTATGGAAGTGCTTAAAACTTGCCCATCACAGCGTAAAGCATTGTTATCCGCACTAGGTTCCATTGATCCCTCTGATTCCAGGTTGATCACTTTTGATCTAGATCAAGGAGAACCCAGGATGTCACCTACCGTCGCCTTCCAAGTCCTGGTCTCAATTCAGAATTTGGTTGTACATCGATAAATTATCGATGAAGGGGCATCCACCTGTGTTATGTCGACCTTTGTTTGGTAGAAACTCAGGTCCCTACCCTTCAACCTTCCACTATCGCCCTTCACGCCTACAATGGTCGCTCTACTAAGGCCCAAGGCATTCTTACGAATGTCCTTGTTTATTTAGTCGGTAAAATGATTTTTATTGACATTGAGGTTATTAATGCCCAACTTGATTACAACCTCCTCCTAAGACATAGCTACATGTATGCCATGAGATTCATGGCCTCCACCGTCTTTCAACTCCTAATGTTTCCTAATGATGGAAAGATCATGATTGTCAACCAATTGACTTACTACGATTCGAAGGGGTCAGCCACACCTGAACATGTCATTCCTACCATGGATACTACCATTGACAGCACGTCCATTCCTTCCTTATCTGCTGTTGGCTTGAGCTTATTTGTAAACACCCCTATGACAGACACCTTCATGTCCTTACCACCCCCACCTACGCTAACTGACATAGCATATTTGTGTACCATCATGTACAGTAACATCCCGATCGCATCGCAACATCAGTCGCAACCCCAAGCACAATCACCCAGGAATTATTGGGGTTCATTCCCGACACGCATGATTCCCTTCCTTTTTCCACTATTTGGCATCATGAGCAATCCTATCATGGATACTCTCAATTTACCTAATTTCACGTTGGCAATTCGCATGTGGTACCTTAACCCACCCACCCCACCTCCGATACCCCAAGTTATGTTGACTCCCATCCAACCTATTGAGATGGAGTCATTCCCTCCTCCTAGCCCATCAAAAATGTCTTCCATTCCCATACCTTCCCCTCCTCTTCCAAATAAGGCTAAGGGCAAGGCCACCAAAGTAACAGTCGAGCCTCGTCTAACTCCACCTTGCACTTTGTGTGATATCCAAGGTCATGCAATACAAAATTGTCCAGAGTTACCTATCCTTCTCACACACATGGACATTATGGATACATCTGATGGTACTCCAGTAGTCATCATCCCAGATCCTCCAACAGTCAATAATAAGTCATTGAGGACCAACCATCCTTGTGTAGTTTGTGGCTTGTATGGCCATTACTCTCACAATTTCCTAGACTTGTCTCAGTATCGGTCAGTCCTTCATGACCTTCAGAAACACTCTCGTGAGTCTGAAATCACCATCATCGAGGAAATCCATCCTTCAGCTTCATCCTCAAACACAACAACCACCATATACATGATCTCCAGTTCCACTAGCCCTTCCATCTCCTCAGACCTAGATGATCCCTCCAATAAATCCACGCATTGTTTCAGCAATGACGAAGAGATTCTTGAAGCTCTTTCGACTCCTGAATACCCTTGGGATGATATGCACCATTACTCATTCTTTATTCTCGAGGAACCTCTTTCATCATTGGATCCGTACTCAGTCGAAGCCAAATAATTCATCCACGGCAAAGTCGACTAGTTCAAGAACCCCATTCCAGCACCCAACGCCTTTAAGAGGGAAACATGGCTAACATTTCCCCCACCATTAGGGGTAACATATCAAGCAACTGTGAGGTACTTGAAGACATTATACTCGAAGCATATTTCTCCTTTGAAGAAGTTGCTTACTACAAAGCACTTTTACAAGAGTTCCATGATATTTTTGCTTGGTCCTATACCGAGATGCCTGAGATGGATCCATCGATTGTTGAACATCATATCGACACATGCCTTGATGTGGCACCTATTCACCAGAAACAAAGACCTATTCACCCATCAAAGGATCCTGCGGTAAAAGCCAAGATCGAGAAACTGGGTAAAGCAGGTTTCATATACCCCATCGCATAAACCACTTGGGTTTATAATCATGTTCCCGTTAAGTAAAAACAAGGTACCATTCATGTCTCTACTAACTTTCATTATTTGAACATGGCATGCCCCAAGGACAATTTCCCTACTCCATTCATTGACCAGATCATTGACGCCTACGCCGAACCTGAGGTCTTTTCTTTCATGGACAGTTTCTCTGGCTATAACCAAATTCAAATTAGGAAGGAAGATCGGTACAAGATTGCTTTCACAACCCCGTGGGGCATGTTTGCATATCGAGTCATGCCATTTGGTCCTAAAATTGTTGGATCCACTTTTCAGTGGGCCATGACTTTCTGCTTCCATGACCTTATCCATATCATATTAGTCTACTTGGACAACCTCACGGCTCGCTCTCGGAAGCATTCACAACATCTAGATGACTTACAACAAGTCTTCTTATGATGTCGCAAATACAACGTCCACTTAAACCCTCTCAAGTGTGTGTTTTGTGTCCTAGCTGGGTGTTTACTTGGGTTTATCGTCTCTCACAAAGGGATTGTGGTCAACCCTCTCAAGGTTCAAGCCATTCTGAATCTTCCCTCACCACGTATTTTGCGCCAACTATAGAGTCTCCAAGGCAAGGCCAACTTGATTCGTCGTTTCATTCTGGATTATGCAACAAAAGTCCATGGTTTCTTATGACTTCTTCATACCAACATTCAGTTTGTTTCAAATAAGCATGTACAAGATGCTTTTGACGCATTCAAACAAGTTATGGGTTCCACCTCGTTGTTGTCTTCACCCAACTTCATGGAGGATTTCATTCTCTACGTGTCGGCATCGGAAAATTCCATCACTGGAGTTTTGGTCCAAGAAGGCAATGCTCGTCAAGAGCATGTGATCTATTATGTAAGTCAGAAAATTTTTGGACCCCCCCTACACTATCCAATGGAAGAGAATATGGCTCTTGCTGTCATCTTTTCTGTTCAAAAGATACGCTATTACATCCTTTTGAGCCACACTAGAGTTATGGTTGATTCCAACCCCATGAGGTACCTCTTGAGCCACCGCCTTATACAAGGCCGTGCTGATAAGTGGATTATCGCTCTCCAAGAGTTTGACTTTGAATTTGTTGCCCCCAGGAGCACCAAAGCTTTGGAGTTAGCTACCCTAATGCCAGACCTTCCTCCATCGTCTGCATCGCCATCGATCACGATCAACCTTTTGGATGAATTCATATTTCTCATTTCTACATAAGACCCATGGTATGGCGGCATCCTCTTGTATCTGCCCACTCAGAGATTCGAGGCCCATCTAAGCTGCGAAGATCGACGGCACATCCGACACCAAGCTACTTGCTATCTCTTCATTAGGGATGGCATGTATCGTCGTGGTGTCGACATCATTTTACGTCGTTGCCTCACTCATGATGAGGTTGAAAAAGTCTTGAATGACTATCAGAGTGGAGCTTATGGTGGCCACCTCTCTGGTTAGCCACCACCCAGAAGATTCTCCGTGCCAACTATTTTTAGCACACCATTTTTGCCAATTACATCCACACAGTTAAACACCGCCACAATTGTTAGCTCTTTGCTCCAAAAGCAAGAAATCCTCCCGTGTCATTACATCCTATAGTCACAGTCAGTCCCTTCTGCAAGTGGGAGATTGACTTCATGACTTGTAATCCTACCTTGGTCGGCAGTCATAAGTACGTATTTGTGGTCATCGACTACTTCACTAAATGGGTCGAGGCTATGCCTACATTCAATTGCAAAGCAGACACGGTGATGCGTTTATTTTTCAACCATGTTATCACACATTTCAGTGTCCCCCAACAAATAGTATTAGACCATGGTTCTCACTTTGAAGATGCGATTTGCGAAGAGCTTTCGACCATGTTGAAGTTTGAACACAAGTACTCCTCCACATACTACCCTCAGGGCAATGGTCAAGTTGAGGTTATGAACAAGATTCTCAAAACCATGCTCCAACGAATGGTAAAGAAACATAAATCCAACTGGCACCACTTGCTCTTTTCCGCCCTCTGAGCCTATCGTACATCCACAAAGACCACCACCAGTTTTACCCCGTTTCACTTAGTATATGGCATTGAGTCGGTACTTCCCATTGAGTGCCAGATTCCATCACTGTGCCTTGTTGTCAAGCTTCTCCCCGATACCTTGCCACAAGAACAATGCCTTATTATGCTCGAACAAACTAATAAGGACCATCATATCGCTCTCTAGATGATCGAAGCAGCTAAGACTCGGTCAAAGTCACAGTATGAATACCATGTCCACCCTTGCACCTTTCGTGAAGGTGATCTTATCCTCATTTACGACCAGGCCAATGACAAGATAGGGAAAGGGAAGTTTGATTCCATGTGGTACGAACCATATATCATCCACCGTTGCCTCAGCAAGGGGGCATATATTCTTGCTGACTCTAACGGCCACCTCTTGAAGAATCCCCGCTATGGTCTCTACCTCAAGAGGTACTATGCTTGATGTCACCACCATGAGTCACTTGTATTATATTTTTTCTTTTTATTTTACGTCACTCTTGTCATGAGTCTTACAGTTTGTTTCCTTGGTTGCTCTAGATGGATCCTACCTTGCATCACTACATTGATTCGTTGATGGAGCAAGTAAATGGTCTCCTAATCTCGCCTCAACTGCGTGGGTTAATCATTCCCCATCACATGAGTTGATCCATATCGACAGAATGTGTGTTGGCATTGCTACCAACAACTAGGCTGAGTACGATGGCATCATTAGCCTCTTGGTCGATGCCCTCCATTTGGGTATTTGTCACCTTAATGTCTTCTTAGACTCCCGGTTGCTTGTCTCCCAGTTGAATAATTGTTATCGGGTATGTGATGCTTGACTCTTTAGAAAGTTCCTATGCACTCGACATTTGGTTAGACATTTTGAATCCATCACATTCATGCATGTTCCTAGGAATCTCAATAGTGTAGCGGACCAAGTGGCCAATGACGTTCTAGAGTGGCACATCAATCATCGCATATAGGAAATAAAATTGTATCATGCATCATCATATAATCATGCATACATATGTCATATACATCATATAGGCATCATCATCATAAAAAGACTCATATAAAAACCATAAAAAAGTACATCCACGTATATAAATATATCATCATATCATAGTGTTCAGTACAAAAATCAGAAGCCCCATAAGCTTTCTAGACTGAGCAAACATATCATACAAAAATCCTAGTGCACCACTACACTAGGGGCAACACCACTAGCTGCTAGTCAGAACCAGTGTCCTCCTACTGGTACTCGGAGTCTGTATCTTCCTCTGTTTCCTCCTTACTGGAGTCCTCCTCCTCCTCCATCGGCATGTCACCCTGTGTCGCTGCTCAGACATACTCGGCAACGACTGCGATCCTCTTCGTCAAGGGGATCCACTCTAGAGGAGCATGGTAGCATGCGGCGATCAGGTTGTCATCTAGGTACTGCCAACTTCCATCACTAACCCCCTCTAGTAAATGCTCTATATTGCGACAAAGTGATTTCAATGTACTCCAGTGCCTCTCGTGCCCATGAGCGGGTGGATCTAACCCCTCCACCCTTCCCCTCCGTCGCTGACAGCCTGTTGGAGGGTGTGGTCTAATATCTGCACATACACACAGTATGTAATCAGTATCTGTCATACACATAAACTAGATACCACTAAGATTGCAAAATATATATGAATGTAACCACATAAAGCATCATGTATACATACCATTAGGTCGCCATGCATGTCTTGGAGGTCGAGTCATCTCAGGATCTCCCCGATAGTCCATCCCTGGATATGGGTAGTCCTCTATCAGGATTGGTAGCTTCCTCCACTTCGCAAAAGCTCCTGAGCACAAAATCCGCCCCACTAGGACCCCTCCCTCCTGGATCATCATCTCGCTCCACCTCCTCCTACGAGGCTCGCGAGGTCCTCCCTCCCATACTGGAAAGTGCGGTCATAGGGTCGGCAGTCACTAATTAAAATAATGAGCACAAAAACGACAGGAAACAAAAATCCCCTCCTATTGTTATGGAATGGTTCAGCGAACATTGAACCTGTGTCAAATACATATGAGCCCACCCATAGTAGGTTCCCCTCAACACGTGCTCCATAATCTGCAGCTGCCCCCCTTAGATCTTGTGCGGTCCTGATGACCCCAAGATCCGCAGCACCATCGCTGCCACAGCCCAAGTCGCAAAACTCTCAATGTCACACGCTAGCATGTACAACAAGTGCACCATCGCAAAGGCATAGTAGTGCCTCTCGCAGAGGTCATCCAGTGACACTTCATGTGTGAGCTTCGATGTAGTATCGTCGATCACACCCAGCATCGGGAGCCTAGTAAAAAAATAAATATCGAGGAGCATGATCTCGATCCACTCCCCCTGGATGATAAAGGACTCCGCATTGGGGTCCCAGAAGCTCACCAACGTCTCCAATAGCAGTCTCGCGGTACGCATGAGTGGAACCTAGAAGTACTTTAGTAGCGCGCTCCGGGAGAGCAAGTCCATCACCGCTCTGTCCCCTAATGCCTGCTCTCACAAGGTACCAATATCCCTCTCTCTCCATACCGCCCATGGCATCTTGCACATACACATAGTCCTTGTTAGGTCCAATCGTACAAGTAACTCAACCTGGGATGAGTTGCCCCTGTTCGGCCTTTTTGAGCAACCCTAGTGGCTTAAAACCCCTAAAAAGGTGTGACTGAGTCGCTCCTTTCTACTGAGCAGGTGTGACCTGGGTCACACCTGTCTCTTCGACAAGTGCGACCGGGTCGCGATGGTCAACTCAATAAGAGCGACCGAGGTCGCAACTTTTCCCTCAAAAAGCACGACCCGACCCCATGAGCCCTTTCAACTTGGCAGAAGCCCCGGGATGAGCAAAAACCAAAAGTAAACCATTAAAAAAGACGGGTTTCATGAGAGCTCTTACCTGCAAGTCATGAATCTGAAAACCGTCGGTCGAAATGAAAGAAATCATCAAATGAGATCTGGGGTCCTCCACTCCAACTCGGCACTGAACAGTAACAATGACACATGTCATATGGCCCCCCTGTTTATAGGCCTCCATTGGGTCTATTTGTCTTTCATGCACCACAGAGTCATCCGTAATCCGTTTGAGACACCGTTCACACAACCGGGTTCGGTTTTTCATCCTCTATCTTTTAACGAGACCCTTGTCGCGTGCTCTCACTATTCTTTTTTGGTCCATTTCTCAAAATCCACCTTGGTTTGTGTGTCATCACGTGAATCTCCCCTTGAATGTATTGGCATGTTCGCAAGCCACTCGCTCCATCCATACTGCACAGTTGGCCATTTTTTACCACCGCCCATCGTCCTGGTAGGGGCCCCCACCAGTGTTCTGCATTAATGCCCATCAGCCATGTTCACAACATAACCTCTTTCCATATATCGAACACTTCCCCCTTGCTTGAACCTTATGGAGTTTCAGTTAAGCTCTTTTCTAACACCTAAGAGAATGAAAATATTGTCGAGCACGCTTGCTTCCTTTCATGCTCATTAAAGTATTTGAAAGGGCGTCTATGTAGCCTCATTCATCTCCTTTTTCGGACTATATCAACTATGCTAAGAAAAGGAACACCCTAGCACATTCAGTCTAAGACCATTTCCCTTTGTATCCTTTTATTCTTTCTCGAGCATTGGGACTGAACTTTACAAAAAAGCTCATCGCGGGTTGTCTTCAAGCTCTTTTCTAGCCTTCCCATCAAGAAAAGATTGTCGAGCAAACTTGGTTTCATACATACTCGTAAAAGTATTTGAATGATCGTCTAGTCAGTATAGGTTTAACCTTTTTCGACCTGATTAGACTATCAATGGTAAAGAAGTCTCCCTTCCCCAAAGGTTAGGAGAGCTCTCCTTTGTACATTGTTATCCTTTTTCAGACTAAGGTGACTACATACGAAAAAGAGACCAAAATGGAGTCTTCTTCCTATTTTCAAACTCTCTAAAAATGAAAACACTATCGAGCATTTACTTTCTCAAACTCACTAAAAATTCACGAGATCATGTGCCAACGGTGTCTTTAGGCGCCACTACATATGATATTACAATTTGGAAGCTTTCCCCCATTGGGTTGCCTTTGTTTAGAGTATTCTGCAATGAGTCTTCCTTGGATCCCCTAGATATCATTAGTCCAGTTACCTCCCTTGATATTTATCATTTGTAGTTACATTCTCGGTATTACAGCTATGATCCCTCTCCCATGAGTCAGTTTCATTTGCTTCCAGATCATCCCTGTCGCCATACTTTGAATAAAGGAAGCTTGAGTTCCTTGTACTCCCCTGCCCCCATTCCCCCATTCAGTGTGTCAGTCCCCAAATTGATCCCACATCTTTGGTTATCACCCTCACGCTTCTATTCAAGGACACATCATTGCCTTGATTAGTTGCAGGTCTACCTCTGTCGACATCAACACATCTATTCTAGAGGATCGACCTAGAGGTCTCGGTATCCTGGCTTCATTCACCTCATTGATGAATTCCTTGGACCACTTGAGAGGAGTTATTAGTGCCTCTCGGGATGGTTGTGTCTCACGTGCTCGACTTTAAGTACATCATCGCATCATTAAGATTCGTATAGGGTATTGGTCCGTTTAGCATTTGGTCGAAGACCTCGATTGTCACCTGACTCTATCACATTGGTGAGTCAACTATGGGACCCACACAGTTTCATGTCCCTTGTGATTTCGCGGTTGTGTTAGCGACAGTGTTCGGAAGCCCCCGGTGCAGTGCTTCCATGTATCTCCAGTAGTTGATGTTGCATATTGTACCATAGAGATCCTAACTCTCATTCCTTACGTCCATACATATGTCCACCTCCAGACCTAGCAAAGCATCAGTTCTAAAGATATTGCATTCAATGAGAATGCCATTGTTCCTATGTATTAGTTCTTCATATCAACATTGTATTCAGCCTTTGTTGAGGTCGCCATTATGTATCATCATTTGTATATGTATTGATTAGTTCCCATGTTTTTTAATCCTTGATCCCATTATTTATTCTTTTGACATTGCTAAGATCATGGGGATGCATGTCTCGTCCATAAACATGTCACACATTATATGTATCTCATCCACGTTTGAGGAACCATTAATAAGAAACTAAGAGCCACAGTGGTTCGAACGAGGAAACTCCACTTCTTTGCAGGTCTCTCCAGTCTCTCTATTATTCGTATGATCCTATGATGTCCATCGGTCATATGATGAGCACCTACCCTCACACATCAAGGGGCAATCCGCTAACATAAAAAATTGTTCACCTAACTCTACATGGTCTAATCCACATACATACATCATATTCCTACCATATTTCCCTTACTTTTGACCTTCATAATTGTATTTACAGACCAAAACATTATTATTTACTATGGTTTACCCTCATTCTCTACCAAAAAGGCTCAAAAAACCCAAAAAGGCTCAAAAACCCCAAAAAAGGCTCAAACACCACAAAAAAGGCTCAAAAACCATAAAAAGGGTACAAAAACCCTTAAAAGGGTTCAGAAACACTAAAAGAGAGAAAAGGTTAAAAAACCCTAAAAACATATTATAAATACAGTGTGAAGGTCTCTCCCAAACGATTCTTACACCTTTTTTCCCATTGTTTATTTTGTGAGTACTATGAGACACCTTTTTCTCTCAAGTATTCACACCCTATTTTGCCATCATCTTGTCTCCCTACCATTCCCACTTAGTACGTTGAGACATTCTCCCTACCCACCTAGAGAACCAGCCTATGGAGAGGTGGACCATTTCCGAGACGACCACGGTGGCCCATTTTTACAAGAAAGAAGGTATTTTTTTGTTTATTTGCATTTTATTTAGTTTAGCCCTTGTATATGTTTATTTGCTTTGTGTTATTGGCCTTGTTTATTGCTGTAGCTTTTTTCATGAACTCTCATTTACTGTCCGACTGACATAAGGCTGGTGCTTTTACACGAAACAAGGGTAAAAATCTCATTACATGTTTCTTAAATTCATCAATCAACCCGTCGAATCGCATTAAGTGTCTTCGAGACCACTCCCACTGGTACAATGAAAAAATTCATATATAGTCTAGCGCACGACATCGTATAGTCATGATCATCTGTGCTTTCTTGATGTTCTCATCCTGGATCTGTCATACAGTTCAAATGGCATCACACAAAAACTAGTGTTGTTATGGGTCTTCCAGCCCCATTCCCATTGAATATTGGGAGCTTAATGTCAGTTCCATCCATTGGATTGATCAGTACTATATTGACTGTTGGTACATTAGGAACAAAATGTGGGCTAGTCGAACTTCCTTGTTCACTACTTACAGCATTAGTACTACTCGTATTTACAGAAATACTTGGAGATTGGTCTAGTGATCTTACCTATGGTATTGTAGGCGAGTCATGTACATGTTCTTGTTCTAGAGCTTCATTCAACTCCTTAGAATCTTCATCTCCTTCTGATATTGGCTGATACTCCTCTTCCTCGTCACACAAGACTTCGTTTAGGTACGATGTAAACTCATAGCCTTCTTCTTCTTGCTCTGTGTTGCAACCGCCTCGTCCAAACTGAGTTTTTCATCTTTTGTTAGACCTTAATCTTCTTCCCCTTCTCAAAAATCCAGATTCTAGTTCAGTTCCACTTTCTCCTAGGAACATCTCACTCCAGGGTTTTGTCGAGACATAGCCACCCTTTGATATTCAATCTATCATTCGCAGAATGCCATTTTCACATATAAGCATTTTGATCCATGTCTTCCAAGATGAGAGATATCGACTACGTAGTCCTTGAAAAAAAAATTGCTTGGCCTCACTGTATGGGGTTATTGTATCAACAACAAGCTTAGTGATATATCCTTCTATGATAATGTCTACCCAAAAGTCCACATCCATTGATATAGGGTTGTTGATTCTTTTCGACCACTCAATCAAGAACGAAGTTCACTCTGTCGGTTCTCCTCCTTGAAAATTATTTTTATGGGTTGCCAACTTAGACAACTATTCATACAACCCAATGGGGAACTCGATTAAGAAAATCTCATGAATATCTGAATATATGTATCGTTCTAACCACTTCGTCGGCATCCACCGAGATCCTTCACTTTCTTTTCGTACAAACTCTAGCTCTTTTGCATCCACCCAGTTTTGGATCTCCGGTTTCGTAGGATGCCAGAACATATCCCTCACCACAACACTTTAGGTCCCGGCAATGGAACCATTTTTTGGCTCTTTTCCCCCGCAACCCAGATTCATCCCCTCTTTTTAGTCAGCACAACAAATCCCAAGATAGCGGCCCGACGGAGCAGAGCCCAGTCGGCAGCACCTATAACACAAATGTCATCTCACCGAGATATCTCAGTTCTATGGGCAACTGCCAAAACCATGTTTCCACGGTTTATGTGGGAGGGTGTTTTAAGTCTTGTCTCTGTGCCAAGGTTTCCAATGAAGAACGTGAAGTTGGTTTAGTGGTTTGCATGTTCTATGTCAACACTGGGTATGACTTGCCCTTCTTTATGCAATCTTACACAAATGCACAGTGAACAGACATCACAGACATATTCATTACTTGAAATACAACATTCATACAATTATCCCTTTAAAGCACAATAACCAATCAATCATTAAACACACTAAATGTGCACTTGTCTAAGCTACTCAACATTCACACATATACACAACATGTAACGTGGAAACCCATCTGGGAAAAAACCACAAGGTTCTCTTCATCTGGCATTGGCATGAGGAAATAGATGCACCTTTTGTCTGTACATAAAGCTACATATTATGTTCAATATCTTCTCTTCTATCTCTACATACTTCTCATCCCTTTCATGCTCTCTGGTCTTCTCTATCTTTATCATTCTACTCTACTCCTACTCAGGGATCCACACACAGCCTAGATCGACTTGATATGCACACTCAGATGCAGAAGACACATCTAGTATGAAAAAGGACTAGCTCTGAGAAGACACATCTAGTATGAAAAAGGACTAGCTCTGTGTGGATGCCACATCTGGTATGAAAAAGGACCAGCCCTGTGATGCCACATCTGGTATGAAAAAGGACCAGCCCTGTGATGCCTCATCTAGTCTGAAAAAGGACTAGCTCTGAGAAGACACATCTAGTATGAAAAAGGACTAGCTCTGTGTGGATGCCACATCCAGCATGAAAAAGGGCTGGCTCTGTGAAGGCTCATCTAGTATGAAAAAGGACTAGCTCTGAGTAGATGGTACATCCAGCATGAAAAAGGGCTGGCTCTGTAGAACTTCCTATGACAAGATAGTACACACATGATGGTGACCAGTGGAGATCCAAATCGAGCTATGATCCAGATCCAGTTATGATGACTCCGAGAGATCCAGATCGAGTGATGATCCAGATCCAGTAGTGATGATCCAGATCCAGTCCAGAGAGATGATCCAGATCGAGTGATGATCCAGATCCAGTCCAGAGAGATGATCCAGATCCAGTGATGATCTAGATCCAGTGATGCCATTTTATGATGATCCAGATCGAGAGATGATCCAGATCT
>LPNX010595081.1:729509-787370 GCA_001517045.1 Pseudotsuga menziesii | reverse complement strand
TCTCTCTCTCTCTCTCTCTCTCTCTCTCTCTCTCTCTCTCTCTCTCTCTCTCTCTCCCACACACACACACACACAATGAGAGAGGGTGCATCCCTATCACTTAACCGCGACAACCTCTTACCCTGGAGACTCCAAAAATGCATTTCATTATATTAAACTGGGGACTGTTGCCCCGACTTACAGCAGAGCTTGTACCTCAAGGACCATATACAATAATGACATCCCAAAAGGAGGGAAACACATCTCCAATGGGGGTACAACAACATACAATGATAATATAAATCAGAATATCTTCCGAAGTTACAAATTACAACAAACAATAAATATGATTAACATCAATGATAATTTGCAACCTAATTAGATTATTTTGATCCAGTTGTAACAATAAAATAAATTATGTCATAAAAAGCACACTACAATAATTAAATGCACAACAACAAACATCATCTATAACTATGGACAATGAAATACAATCATTCCATACAGTCACAAATGACTTGATAGACATTAAACATATTTCACATCAGAAAGGTTGTTAACCAATTCCAATTGTTTAAACACTACATCTAGTAATCAACTTTCCATTTCCACCGTCATAACATGAAAAATAAAAAAATATAACTAGACAATCAAAGATAACGATATCAAAATGATATCTCAGTCTTAAATGATGTAATAAAACATGTACATATCACTCTCTACTGCCATCACCCTTATTATCTTTCTTGATTAACATGATAGCACTGTTTTTCTAAAAAATATGTTTGGATCTAGGGTCATGTCTTAATATGAACCATCAATTCCTATCCAACGCATCTGGGTAAAACAACACTTGGTTGTAGTCTTTTGGGAAAACACAAGGCTCCTTAATTTCATCCCACATCTTTCTAGAGTTGATACATATCAACCCGTTATCACGATCTTGCTTTACATTATTCCTCTCCAATGTTTCCGACCATTTTCACCTAAAAAAAACGCATTGGAAAGATGAGAAGTCCACTTGAATGATCTCCTATATCTTTTTGACATAACCCAACTTCCCTCCTATCAAGTTTCGATTGCGGTGGATAGCACGTCTAGATTGGTCAAATTGACTTCCATTCGACAATATTTTGTAAGACATCCACCATCAGCCTCCTCAACGTGAAAATGATGTCCATACGCTCACATAGATGGGAACAAATGCACCTATAAAAGTGTGAAGAAAATGATGGTGTCATATGTATAATAACCCAACCATTAATATATTAAACATATATGTTCAAATTCAAAGGTGCATTATAAAGTTAGAAATGTAGAGAAAGAGACAATTACCAAGTTGTTGCACCCAATCCCAATTTTTATCACATCCTCCTCTTCATACGGGTAATGACTAGATGCACCATATTTATCTTTAACTTGAACTGCAACCCAACGGTTCGGACAGATCATTGGCTTATTATCTTTTAAATGATATCAAAAATGCATGCTTCTACCATTCAACCGTCTAGATTATTTTCTCCCAATGTCCCCTTTCCTCCTCTTTTCTTCATACAATGCGACCCCTGATTGTGTTTCCTTCGCCTTGTAAGAAATGGATTTATTGATGGCATCGATTTATGAAGTCATTGTTGTATTCATGGGAACAAAACCACATACAATACATATGAGATCAAATATATATTTTGAATTTTGTTGTGATTAGTTACTATGTGGGAATGTGAAGATTTAAATATAGGTGACTTGCTCTTTATCATGTGCCTTTTTCAATTTGTTTGCAGTAACGCACCTTCCCTTTTATCCTCATCACATTCATTATCACAAATCATTGCACCTAGTGTGTTATCGATTTACTTGATGTACTCAATGGTATAATAGAACGACTCGTATACTATGTACCTCTTATCCATAGACCCCTCGTGTTTTTCCCTTTGTCAAAAAAATTCTTTCTATTTTTTCATGTATCTCTCCAAGAAGAACATCCAATGACATGAGACCACCCCAACTAATTCAACCTCATTGACTAAGTGACTTAAAAGATGAACTTACAAGTCCATGAAACTCGTTAGCATTTCCTTATCAAACATACAAACAATCTCAGTTATCTCTTGATGCTCGTGGAATGCTAGCGATGTAAATATCCTTTGATGTGATCTAACATACAAATGCATATAGTTTAGATATGGCACGCCACAAGTCATCGGGAAAGTTGTGGTTCACACACCCATGCACGAACAACTGATAATGACACTACAAAGTGAACACAAAAAATTATTGCATTTTAACTTGTGTGGAAAATGTATAAATAAATAACATTTTTTGACCTTATACGTACCCTTAGAAGGTTTATATGGTAATGTGATTCCAAACCAGACAAATGTTCATATATAGTGAAACAAGGTCATAGAGTAAACCCATATAAAGAAGGTTCCTTCACACCCAATATAACTTCCTTTTCCAAAGAAAGATCATCTTTATTCAAAACCCATGGGACATCGCCTTCTTCAAATGACCAATAGGAGCTAGCCTCTCCTCGATTTTCTTGTCTTGGCCAATGCTACTTTTTAGTATTTGAAGAAATATGATCTCTCCTCAAAGTCGGACGTGTCACTTTTTTCAATGATATGTTCCACCACAAAGAACATGAAACATTTTTAAATACATGCATGGAATGTAGTAAGTGGTTAGTATTAATATGCTCATAACAGGGGAGCTCTTAAAACTTTGATTTCCTTTTCATCCTAATGGGCATTTTCTCAACATAGGTTTCGAACAATTCAGGATCATCGAACATATGTTCCCCATTTGAATTGAACATCTATGCAATTTCCTTCTCCTTCCCTTTGTCATATGGCCTAAGTCAGTCATCCAATGTCATTATTTCAATCCTTTTGGGTTCTCTACGGTTTACCATTGAAATCAAACGTTGCTCTTCTATAAGGGTGGTCTTATGGGAGGAATTCCCTTGAGCAGTCATACACTTGATTTCGTAGATATCTGGACCACCTAGCTTTCATATAAGGTCCATAATATTTTCATCCATGATAACCTTTTGTTACAAGACCTGCGGTGTTATGGTATGTAGAGCACGTTAGTGTTGAAGATCAATACAATCATACTGAATTGAATATGCCAACAAATATTGATTTGAATATTAAAAAAATCAAAAAAACATATTTACTAAAGCAAACTCCTAACCCCAAATAATCATGTGTGGTGTACGCATATATGCCATACAATGTAAAACTCCTCTTTGTTGGGATGGATTTTGATACATCATATATTTGTATCCCTTCCCATAATTCCTTCGATTCATCGATCAATGGTTGTAGGTGAACATCCATATTCTTCACTTGTCTTTTACCATGGACTATAAGAGGCAACATAATATGTTCATTATTCATGGAAAACCATGGGGGGTATTGTTATTGATCGCTACTACATGCCAAACATAAAAGTTATTATTTTGGAGGGAGTATGGGTTGACACCATCTATGGATATGCTCAATCGAAGGCTTCATACTTCATCCTTTAATTTATCATGCCATGTATCCTCTATAAGCTTCATGTTATTGAATCTAATGGGATTTGCATAACTCCTTCCTCACTTTGGTGCAAGGCATGCCATCCTTGCAGGATAACTAATTCTTTGCAACGAAAGAGTCTTTGAATCCTTAGGATTATAGGCATGTGCCTCAATATATTACGAGGAGGACCATGTGCTTTAGCCTTGTTTCTCATTTTTTTGTACCAGTCATGCCCACATTTTGGACATATCTCTTTGTCTTCATGTTCAACTCTATATAAAATACAATCCTTGGGACACATGATATGATATGTACTCAATAACCCATAATTTTCAACATTTGCTTTGCCTCTTCCCAATTGTCAGGCAAGACATTTTCAATCAAAAGTACCTTATCTTTGAATAGCATGTATTTATTGGGCAATATAAATGTACAATGTCATTTAACATCCATAAAATTGACCATTTTCAACATTGCTTATGTGACAAGATTCCTCACAATATAAGGGAGTTGATGGTCAATTAGTTCAAAAGTGAGGAGAAACATGCACTTGACATGTAATACATTGCTTTCAAGTTGTATAGTAACATCATTGTCCCAAACTGTGTAGACTTTGATTGGTTAGGTCTAAAGAGACAGGTGGTGGAAGTCAATACAAGGATTTTGAAGAAGGTATTAGTGATATGAGCATCATCCCCTAGCTTGCTGTCCTAGAATGTATGTAACAACTTTGCATCCATGGAACTTGTATGTCATAATAACTCATGCATACCAACCTCTATTTCATTGCCTCCATTACCAACATGTGAAGAACCACTATCCTTGTAGGCATTCCTAATTGGTGCCTTTGGATGCAATGGGGATTTAATAAGAGGTAGATTCAACCATGCTTGGTATGTTTCCTCTCCGAGTTCTACTCCTTTTGCAGCCTTCTCTTGATTTAACATTGTACTAGGTGAAATGGGAGATGGTAGACAGATTGCTCATCATAAGAATCACGATTTCAAAAATAGTAAACATCACATCGATGTTATTAATAAGCACAATATAATCAGTTTGATCTAGCATTATACAAAAGAATTATTACAAAAGCACGAGAATAATTTCCACTAGAAAATGTTTAGCTACAAACAATTTATAAAGTAAACATTCAAATTGAGTAATACATTAACATCAATTCCACGTAAAATTTAAAATTTTCAAATTGAGTAATACATTTTCTTTTGTAAGACTAGTACCCACGAAGTTTCGAATCGGCGACCTTACATAAGGATTCCCTTAATAATACACCTATTCACCATCTATTTTACACCCCATGTGCAAAATGAGTAACACATTAACATCAACGTCATGGAAAATTAACAAATGCAATTAATCAAATAAGAGCGTTGTATCTGAGGCTAGCAACACAGGCAGTGCAATTTAGTATGTATGTGATATTCCAGCATGACAATTACATTTATTAACAGTGCATATTAACGGTGTGATCATACATTGTTACAAATGTTATATTTAAATATTAAGCTAAGTTAATTTTAGTAAATGTTTGTAATTAAACTAAGAGGTGACTTCAAAAGTCACCTCTCTTCCCCACTTAAGGTATAAATACCCGGGACAATTAGTATTGTAAACCATCTTGTTCATATTTATTACTTAGACATTTTACATTACGTTTCTTTTCTCCTCCATCAACATTTCTGCTATTCCATTGGTATCAAAGCCTCTCGGCTTTTGGCACCAGTCCACCACCATCTCACCTCCGCTACACACCTCCTCTTTACCATCCACATGCTCACGGTGCACTCCATCTCCACCTCCATCCTACTCCACCATTCCGCCTCTCCCCAGCACCCCTCATCCCGCCTCCTCTCCAATACCAATTTAATATTAAATAAATTATTAATATTAATATATTTTATTAATATTATTAATTATTAATATTATTATTAAACAAAACTATATTATAATAATTATTGTTATTATAATTATTTTAAAAAAATCGTGGTGGGATGGCCTCATGTCGCAAACAAAAATAAATCCAAATTTAGCGCCGAGGAAATTCCAATCACAAGATCAATGGACGCTCGGTTCGACCAAATCAATGAGAAGATTAACAAGAACTAAGGAACTCCAGGCAAAGATCAAACAAATGAGTGACAATTTGACGTTGACTTGGACACAAATCATGTCACGAATGGAGAATACCTTCCTCACTCTACAAGAAGACCAAAAGAAAAATCAGGCAATTTTAACGACCATCTTGGACAGATTACAAATATCTAATGACCCACATCCAAACTCTCCAAGAACATCGTAGCAGCCAAATCCTCTATTCAACATGTCGTCCTCAAACTCATATAGACAAGGACGCCAAATGCGAGTGAAAGTCAAGTTACCCAAATACGACGGGGACGAACGACAATGCATAGCATGGATTAACAAAGCCAAGGAATAACTAGACATCCACAACATCCATTACGAAGGCAAGAAAATTAAATATTCCTCCATGCATCTAGAAGGAAACGCTTACAATTGGTACTTATGGTGGAAGAACACTACAAGAACATGTTCTCACAACTGGGCTAGTTTCAGGAATGACCTCATCAAAAGATTCCAGGGCATTGAAGAAAAAGATTTTTTTTCCAAACTCACAAGGTTACAACAAAAAAACAGTGTCGATGAGTACACCTGTGAGTGGGAAGCGTTGTCAACTTTAAGTCTCAGAGTTAACCGATGACCAACGATTACATACCTACATACACGGTCTTAAACATCACATCTGTGATGAACTAGAGTTACATAACATCTCTACCTTGGAGGAAGCACAACGCAAAGCCAGGATTATTGAAAAAAAAATCAAGAAATTTGCTCATACACATTTCGACAAAGACGACTCCAAAAGGAATCCTTTCCAATCAACATACATAGGAAATCCAAGATATACACCGCCACAACTCAGGGAAGGATCGAAACCCAGTTTAGAGGCCCAGAGAATAAAGGAAGGGAAATGTAAGTTCTGTGGAGACAAATGGGATCCTAACCACCGGTGCTTACAAAAGAAATTGTATGCATGTGAAGCAGAAGAAGCAGAGTTGGAAGTCGAAGAACCAATTGAGAACGAGGCGGATAGTCAACCAGACTACCAAACAAAAATCGAGGACGACACCCCAAAAATATCATTAGTCGTTATTACCGGAATCTCCCAACTGCAAACATTGAAGATTAAAGGACATATAAAAAATAATAACGTCACAGTTCTTATCGACTCTGGCAGCACCCATAACTTCATTAATGCCATCCTTGCTAAAATATTTAACTTATTTGTTCATCCAGTACCTAACATGAAGTTTATGGTAGCAGATGGCAAGAAGATTGACAATGTTGGAAAATGTCACAAAGTCAAGTTACAAATGCAAGAATATAACTTGGAATCAGATTTTTTTGCGGTACCACTGGGAGGAGTTGATGTAGTATTAGGAATACAATGGTTACAAACCTTGGGTACATACTCCGCAAATCACCAAGAGCATTTTATTGAATTCCAATCGTTCGGTAAGACACACAAATTATACAGGTTCCAACCACCTCTGACACAGTTAGTTACATCACATTAGATGGAAAAAATACTTCAGAAAGGTGCACCACCATACATACTTCAATGCCAAGAAATGGAGCTTCTAACGTGTGAAGGAGGCATGGACAAACAAATAGAGATAAAAGAGCTGATTAAAAAACATCACAAGGTGTTTCAAGAACTACCCATGGAGCGTCCACCAAATAGAAAGATTGAACACATAATCGAAATAGAACCAGGTACAAAACCTGCAAGTAGCAAACCATACAGATACCCGCATCACCATAAAACAGAAATCGAGAGGTTAACTCAGGATCTTCTGAAGTGTGGCGTCATTTCAAAAAACAGAAGCCCCTATGCAGCTCTAGTAGTGTTAGTACGAAAGAAGGATGGGTCATTCAGGCTATGCATAGATTACATAGGACTCTACAAAATAACTATCAAAAATAAATTTTCGATCCCATTCATTGATGAGTTGCTGGATGAAATTCATGGGGCTAACTACTCTTCAAAGTTGGATCTCCAATCTGGTTATTACCAAAGCAAAGTTAGAGTAGAAGACATAGATAAAACTGCTTTTTGCACTCATGAAGGCCATTATGAGTTCAAAGTAATGCCCTTCGGGTTAACTAACACTCCAGCTACGTTTCAAGCTGCAATGAACGAATTGTTCGAGCCATTCTTAGGAAATTTGTACTAGTGTTTTTTTATGACATTCTCATATATAGCAGAACATGGAAGGAGCATTTGGAACACTTAAGTCAAGTACTTACCATTTTGGAAGAAAACAAATTCTACGCAAAGAGGTCTAAGTGCACCTTTGGAAAAGAAGAAGTGGACTACCTAGGTCACAAAATATCAAAGGAAGGTGTCCAGGTTGATCTAAGTAAAATCAAGGCAATCATGGAATGGCCCAAACCTGATAACATATCAAAACTAAGGGGATTTCTAGGCCTAACAGGATACTATCGAAGATTTGTAAATAATTACGCCCATAAAACCACCCCTCTCACAAATTTATTGAAGAAAAATTCCTTCCAATGGAAAAGTGAAGCAGAAAAATGTTTTGAAACATTAAAAGGCATGATGTCTTCAACTCCGATATTAGCCACGCCAGACTTCACAAAACCATTTATAGTAGAGTGTGACGCATCAGGGTTCAGATTAGGAGCAGTTTTGATGCAAGAAGGGCAACCAATAGCATTCAAAAGTAGAAAGCTCAACAAGAGAGAAAGTTTGAAGTCCACTTATGATAAAGAGATGCTACCCATTATACATGCCTTAACAAAATGGCAACAATACCTTCTAGGGAGAAAAATACTGATAAGAACATACCATAACAGTCTTCAATACCTCCTCCAACAAAAAATATTGTCAACAGAACAACAGAAGTGGATAGAAAAAATCGCTCCCTTTGATATGGAGATATTACATTAAAGAGGGAAAGACAATTTAGTCGTTGATGCTCTATCTAGAAAGGATGAAGTCTAAACATATGCAATTTCAATCGTTATTCCAGAATGGTTGGATGAAATACGAAGAGAATATGCTAAAGATCCAAACACGTGCACCTTAATCGAAGACCCAAATAGAGGTTCAAAATTCGAGTGGCGAAATGACATCTTGTGATACAAACGGAGGATCTATTTAAACCCAACATCAAGGTTTAAAACTAAGGTAATGATAGAATCTCATGATTCACCTGCTACCGGACATGTAGGTTTTTTCAAAACATATTACAATGCCATGCAATCGTTTTATTGGAAAGGAATGCATAAGGACATTCAAAAATATGTAGCCGAATGCGACACATGTCAAAGGAATAAAAGCGAAAATATCATGACTTCAGGGCTACTCCACCCATTGCATATTCCAAAGCAAAAGTGGGAGGAAATTTCTATGGATTTTATTGAAGGGTTATCCTTATCAGAGGGTAAGGATAAAATTCTTGTGGTAGTAGATCGACTAACGAAATATGCACATTTCATGGGCATAAAGAAAACTAACTCCGCTAAATAAATTGCTGAAGTGTTTTGTAAAAATATTTACAAATTACATGGTTTCCCAAAAATTATAGTTAGCGACAGAGACACCAAATTCACAAGCAATTTTTGGAAGGAATTCTACAAGCAAACAGGGATCACTCTTAATACGAGCTCAGCATATCACCCACAAACCGATGAGCAAACCGAAGTGGTCAACAAGTGTATTGAAACATACCTCCGTAGTTTCATCACAGACAAACAGAACAAATGGTTACAACGGCTACATCTCGCGGAATGGTGGTATAACGCTATGTATCACACCTCAACAAAGATGGCTCCTTTTCAAGCATTATATAGTTATGAACCACCCCGATGGAAATAAATCTTTCAGGGAAGCACAAAAGTACCCGCCGTAAAAGATCAACTAGAAGACAACCAATGAATTATGCAAACACTCAAGGATAATTTAACTATGGCACAAAATCGTATGAAACAACAAACAGACCAGCATAGAACCGAGAGAGAGTTTGAATTAGCAGATTGGGTATTCGTAAGACTTCAACCATACAAACAATTACCACTAAAACAACAAGGAAAGAACAAAGTAGCACCTAAATTCTATGGCCCATACCAAATTATACGGAAGATTAGCAACATAGCATACGAGCTAAAGTTACCAGAGACAAGTCGAATTCACAATGTCTTTCATGTATCAAATCTTAAAAAGTTGTTGGGTCAACAACAATCAGTTCAAACAACACTCCCCACTCTAGATGAAGAAGGGAAACTAATCTTAGAACCAGAAGCTATCATCAACACCAGAGAATGGAGATTACGCACTAGAATGATTAAGGAATACCTCATTAAGTGGAAGAATTGCCCAGAAGAAGATGCATTATGGGAAACAGAGAAATTCGTTCAACAACACCCGTCTTTACCCTGCTTTGAGCACAAAGCAATTTAAAAGGAGAAGGCAATGTTACAAATGTTAAATTTAAATATTAAGCTAGGCTAATTTTAGTAAATGTTTGTAATTAAACTAAGAGGTGACTTGAAAAGTCACCTCTCTTCCCCACTTAAGGTATAAATACCCGGGGCAGTTATTATTGTAAACCATCTTCTTCATATTTATTACTTATACATTTTACATTACGTTTCTTTTCTCCTCCATCAACATTTCTGCTATTCCATACATCCTTAAGTGTATGACAACTCACACGAGGAGTTTAGGGAAAGTCCCATTTTTTAGCGATAAATAAATTATAAATTAAATTAATAATTTATAAAACACAAATTCAAAATGATTAATACACTGACATGAGTCTAATTGAAAATTAACAAATACAATTAATCGAAGAAGAACATTTTATTTGAGGCTAGCCATACAGGTAATGCAATTCATGAGTACGTGTGAGATATTTCGATGTGACAATTACACATATGATAACAGTGTGACCGTATATCCTTGAGTGTGTGACAACTCACATGAGGAGTTTAGGGAAGTCCCCTATATTTTCCATAAGGGAAACCATTTATTAAACATAATTTCAATTTGAGTAATACATTAACATGAATCCCACTAAAAATTACCCATACAATTAATCAATGTTTTTTTATCTTATGCCCCAAGAGGACATCTAAGGGTAATCCCAATGCAAGGTGTCTCTGACAAGCAATTGGTGGTCTACAAAAGTTATAGTTTATTAACAGCTCGTCACCAAGAGACAAACTACGTATCGGATGCACGACAACAAATTTGGATGCTCCTTTTCGTAAAGAACTCTTAGTCATTGAAGTGCTCCTAAAATAAACAATTTGTAGAAAGTAATTAGCACCTATAATTGTTTATGAACCCTACAATGTTCCCATGAGTGCCTAGATGGACATCTATCTATAATAGGCTCTTCTTGTTAAAGTTTCAAGAAACATAACCATTCATGCACATACTATACATGGAAATGTTATGATTGTATTTAACAATATTCAAGTAAGCCTAATGACAATGGATAGGAACGCAAAATGGTATAAGTGCTACTGACTGTTTGGGAGGAAAGAGCACATGTGAAAGATTAAACAACCCAAGATTTGCAACATCTATATTAGACTTGGAAATCATAAAACAATTACCACAAAAGGAGAATTTGGTTCCAATATCAGACAGAGGTAGAGAATATGGCCAAGCACCATACAAAGTAGGGCTATAAGAAGTTTGGTATTTAATTTATGAATTCATAGGGAGAGAGAAGTCACCACTACCCTCCAACGATTGGATCAACCTTGGTGTGTACTTGAACAATTTTTCTCTCAACCCTTGCAACGTTTTCGATCTTATAGTAAAGATGTGTTAGGTGGTATTCATATCATACTTTGGATCACTATAATTTTTAGTTGACTAAACATAAGTAGAGGGGTTGGTCAATTTAGGATGAGACATAGTTGCTTTGGCCTCCAACTTTTCTAAAAATGAGCATAGGGAAGTGTTCCAACATGTCTTTTCTATATTACCTATTGGATATTTTACTACATTAGGGGGTATTCAGGTGGAATTGTTGCAAGTTGGTGGAGCACTTTTGGGGGCAATCATTATGTAATTTTCTTTGGGTATGCATGAATTGTTGAGCCTTGTGATCATTCTGGATGCTCGTCTCTTTTTCTAGGATGTAATGCTTCCATTAGCAGCAAGCTGAAATAATGGAATACATTTCCTTGTCATAGATGGGGTACTTGTGGAATGTATCTAAAAGAGTCTCAATATGATACGCCATTCTATAACCATACTGAGTGAGGACTGCACCAACATCGTAGTCCAAAGCATCTGTCTCAATCTCAAAGAGTTGTTGCAGACCTGGGAAGGTAATGACAGGTGTCGAACATAAGCATTGCTTTAGCTCCTCAAATGCTTGTTGATGTGGCTTGGTCCAAATGAACTTGGACGTATATCCCCATTCCGTGACCTAGCTAAGGTACCAAGCAATATTAGAGAATCCCAACATAAATCTGCGATAAAATTTGGCAAGTCATAGGAAGTTGCGAAGCTCTGTGAGAGTTCTCGGAATCGGTCAGTCACAAATGGCTTGGATCTTGGCTAAATTCACATGTACACCATGTTCATCCATAATGTATCTCTGATATTGAATCCTCTCCATTCCAAAGGAGAACTTCTTAACATTAGAAGGCAACCTTCTAGACATCGGTCTGCTAAATTGGCACCTAACGATAGCCAAACATCAACTCAATTTTGCTGAAATATTTGGCACACTTGAGCTGGTCGAGAAGATCATCGATCAAGGGAATGGGATATCGATTCTAAACTATGATCTTGTTTACAACTTAGTAGTCAATACAAAGTTGCCATGTCCCATCTTTCTTTTGTATCAACACAATTGGGCTCCAACAAGGTGAGGAGTCGGGTCGAATGTGCCCCTTTTGGATTAATTCTTGAATATGGCACTTGATTTCTTCATTCTCCATGAGGGAATGCTTGTATACTGGCCCATTTGGTAAAAGCAACAAAGGGACCAAATCAATTGAATGCTTGACCTGGAAATGCAATGGCACCCCAATAGGTGTGGTGAAGATATCTCTGTATGTTTCCACCATCTTGTCCACCTACTTCTATTTTGTGGAGAGACCCCATGTAGAGGTGGTGGTTCTTGCTGTGATATTTCTTTCCCCTTCGGAACGAATCATAAAGAGGACAAATTTCCCTATCTAAGAGATTACCTTCCTGAACTATTTAGCTGTGATGAGAGGCACTATAGTAGTGGGAATCATTTCTGATATCCTCTAGAGTTGCTTCCCCAAAGTAATAATGACACTACGAGGTCTAGACTTGTACACAACATGACATTTCCACGTAGATGGTTTTTCGAAAATAACATCACAAACTTCAAGTAGGGAAACATCACATGTTACCTTGTCTTTGAAGGGCTTGATGTTGTAGGGTAGGCAACATTGTTGACTCACATGAATGTCTCATCCCTAGCTTAGGCAATTGATGATGTATGATTGGGGGTATAGAACCGTCGACAGATTCAATCTTTTTATGACCTCAGCCGATATGAGGTTCTTCTATATATCACTGTCAACAATGAAATGTAGCAGGTTCCCCTGCACCTACAGTTGTGAATGAAAGAGGCGCTCCCCTTCGTATGGATCCTCCAACTCTTCTAGTTGGATCTGTGTGGTTGCAATGGTGGCACTAGGTCCCGCATCAATGACCTGCTTTCCCTTTTCTTGAAATATGAGTCAAAGTCTGAGCCAAAGTCTGGGTCTCGAGATTTTGTCTTAGCCAATAATGATTGTTTTAAGAGGCATTCATTCATATTGTGCTATGGGGTTTTGTGGAACTGACACCACTTTTCGATGTCCTTTTTCAATATCTTGTTACCCTTCTTTGCTTGCGGCTTAGTCTGGTTGTTAGGGTTTTATTCGTTCTTGCACTTTCCTTTGCTTTGTGAGTTAGTTATGCCTTTGCCATGATTTTATTATTGATTTTCAAACCCAAACTCCCATTTATTCTTCTACTCGAACTTTTGCTCGATCTTGACAACGTATCGATAAGTGGCTCCTAGTGAAGATATGTCTAGGAAATCCATCTATGTCTGAATGTACCTATGCAACCTACTGCAGTTCTTTAAGATCAAATGTCGTTTGGAATCCCTAATGCTCAGTTTTGAGTGCAGTGTATGGAATATGTTGGTAAACTCTGGCATTGTCTGGTCTCTTTCCTAGCGCAAAGTTGTCCACTTGGTGTACTGGTCATCATAGTTTCCGATAGGGTAGAATTCATGCTTGACGACATCAACAAAAGTTGCCCAAATGGGTTTTGTCCTAAATATTTTAGTCTTGTCCCTTAAATGCCTCTTGCAGTACCCGTCCCACCAGGATTTGATATGGGAAAGGGATTTAAGAAGCACGAAGGTGATATTTTCGCTATAAAAAAATGAACATAGAAGTAACTTTCTAATAGACTTAACCATTTATCAAAAGTATCTGCATCTATATTTCCTTCAAATAAGGGGATGTCAAAGTTAACGTATACCTTGAAGGGAGTTGCATCTCTAAAATGACTGCTCGTTGAGGGTGCATCCACCACCATCGGCATTCGTCGAAGGATATGGGCGAAATTATCCATCATTTAGTTTCTCTTTCGTGCGAGAGATTTCTAAAGCAACAACTTAATAGGATCTCCTGCTCCATCATCTCTTTTGTCGGGGACATGCACTAAGAAACCATAAGAGCAAAAGGATTTGATACCACTGGTACAAATTTACGTGAGAACAAAATTAAAAGAGCATATATATGTTCACGCACATAGATATATTGCAATAAACACAGTGACATAGTAAACTCAAATTCTATTGAAAATTTTCTGAAATAGAACAAGCTGTAAAATAAAAGCAATTAGAATGGTGGCAGTTATATCTCTGAGAAGAGATGTGGAAGCTATGCTCATTCATGACAAGACGAATACAAAAGAAGGTCGAAAGGGACTTTATCATAAGTATAAGGTAAAGAACCATAAACATCCAAAATCCTAACCCTAAAAGATGAACCGTCATAAGGTTTGCACCCAAGTTGGTTAGTTGAACAGTCAACTTCCTGAGGTCATATATTTTGCATACAATCTTCATTTAGGGTGCTCGATAATCCGTCGGAAAGATATATCCGAGTAGAGTAGTGGATCAAGCTTGAATGATAGCCAATTATTATCTAGGCTATTGAGGGCCCAAATAACATCATTTAGGGCCTCAAAATGACCCTAGAATCTCAAAACCCGAAAACTAGTGGAAATTACTAGAAAGTTGCCAACATGAGAAATTGTTTTGAGCCAGTGAAATAGGTGGGTGGCCACCTATATCCATTTGGATAAAAAATACATTGATGTGTTATATGTGCTTTAGCGCACCGATTGCATACTTGTTTTCTGTTTTGAGTTTTGTAATTTATTTGTACAATATCGTTGATAGCTTTTGTATTTAATAGTGCATGTTATTTGTTGATAGAAAATTCACGACAAGAGATCAATGAACAACAATTATATTCAACATGATGGGAGCACATCCAAAATTGTGAAAAAGGAAAGTGCTTTTTAAATTTTGTATTTAATTATTGTGTTTGAATTTTTTGTAAATTTAAGTAATATATATTGGCTAATGTGTGACATGCACAACCAAAATATGAGAATGGTCGATAAGGTTCTTAGCAGTATAAGTGCAAATGAGCATAAAATGTTGATGGAAAAGTTTGATATGGTTGAATCAGATAAATAAAAAATAAATCAATCTGAATTATTTCTTCAATTTTTAGTAATATTGTACTTAAGGATATTCATTGATATGTTACAAATAATCTAATTCACATATGTTGAATGTTATGCAGAAACTGACAACAACATAAGGGAATGCCATCATAAGAAGAATTAAATTATGGAAGATGCAAATGATGATGAATTAGTCCTTAGCTCATGTGGAGTGTTGTTGAAAGTTAATAAAAGGGGGAAAGTCTTTTATAAAACTATGAGGGATATAATGCAAAGAACAAATAGATGTACTTTTCACTTATAGTACATAAATCAATCAAATGGCTCAAAGAATCAGATCATATGTAAAGTACAAGAGGCATTTCTAGAGCAATGGTCAATGAGACTTGTGAGACTTGCAATAGCAAAAAACATACAACAACAAAAAACAATAATTCAAAAACCAATATTCATAAACATGTTTATGTAGAATATGTATCTACTACTACAAAGAATTCATTTAATGATTTTAATTATGTTATGTTTATTTTTCATATCAACAAAAAAATAATTTAATGTCATTTTACATTTTCAAGAAGATTATGGAAATCCCAAAGGATGAATGGGTTGATATGTGAAATGCCCAGTAGGGATGTCCAAAAAAGTGTATAAGAAGTGGTCAAGAAAATTGACATAATTGCATCACAAGAAGAGTCATCTTAATAGAAACATGCTTTAGATATATAAAATCATTGAATGTTTTTATTATGCATATATAATTAGTTATTTTTTGAATTTCCTTATAACAACTTAATATTTCATAGTGGTTATGAAATATATATATATATAAGCCATATTCCTTGGATGTCTTGAAATAGGTGTTAACATAAAAAGGAGGCATCATAATAATTGATTGGCATTGGGTTGTGAGTATACGTTGGCATATCCAAAGTTAAATATGGAATTTGCAAGTATAATTAAAAAAAAACCTCTATATTAAACATATAATTTGTGATAGTGTATAAAACTTACAAGAAACAAAGTATGGAGTGAAGCCAACATAAGACTTGTTGAGAGAAGGCATGAGATTCGGTTCTGAAAGAATGGGTATCATTCATGACTAAATTCTTTCTATGGTACATTCCTTTTCAATTTACATTCATGTATAATATCTCTTTTATTTTTCAATATTCCCAACAATGTAGATACACTCAGTACACTTTATTTTTATGTTTGCATATGGAAGCAAAAGAAGAGGAAAATAATTGAGGCAATCAACAAAAATTTCGGCCAAATAACATGAGCGATACAAGTGGCTCGAGCAATGACAACAGCTTTTGCGAAGAATGATGATCCATATATATATTTTGGATGTTAATGCAAGCTACTATATATTTTGAAATAATTGTTTGTGAAAATCATACATTTTGTATAATGTATTGGAAATGCTATCCGAATTGAAAGACAATGGGTTACCAATAAGTGTAACAATTACATGCATGTTGACATTTTGAATACCGTGGACTTTGTGTTGTCCTATTTTGTATGACAACGGACCTCTTATTGATATATCATAAAATAATAAAAACATTATTCCATCACATTCTCCAATGTCGTTGTGAAATATTACATGTAAATAGTACATTGATAATGAAATGTATGGATGATTAAATATTGCAATGGATGCTATAATCTATGATATAAGAAATTAATCCAAACAAACACATTAATTAAAATCGAAATGAATAGTACTATAAAAATATTTCAATTATTTTTATAAATAATGGAATTAAAAAAATAAAAATAAAATATCGATATTCCAGTGCAATGTCACCAGTCATTTTTTTTAACAAAAACGGGTAATTTTATTTTGAAAAAGGATGCTGGTCTTTTTTGGCAATACCAATCGACCTAATTACATGATTCTAAAGGACAAGAGTCTGCACAAAGCCTTACAGAGAAGAGGGTATCTCCCATGAAGAACAAATTACAGCTGAAAGATGAACAATTATGGAATAGGATGGAAATAATTGGTTGCCCCGTTGATGCTAAGAAATCCTTGAGGAAGAAGACATGCTTTATTAGCTAGGGCATCTGCAAGATTGTTTAAGTCCTGGAGAATGTGGAAGGATTCAGCCATCTCAATTTTTTTCAAAATTATCTAATTCTCTGCAGAATAATATTCAAGGCAAAATTATTGCAGTTGTCAACTGAATTTAAGGTTTTTATCAACATCTTTCAATCACCAAAGATTTGAACAGACTTGTAACCTTTCTCCTTAGCAAACTGGGTCGCCATGAGAAGGTTGTAGCTTTCGGCCTGATTGTTTGACAAGGAACCAAGCCCCCAACTAAAACTAAATTTGGTCGATCTGTCAGGAGAGAAAACCAAGCCACCAGCTCCGGAGACCCCGGGATTCCCTTTAGAAGCACCATCAAAGAAAATTACGGTTGAAGTGGAATTCATCCAAATTTTATTAAGAGCATATTTAATCCCATGAAACCTCCATGATGAGAGACTGTCAGGCTTGGCACATTTCATATTAATCCCAGAAGTTTGAGGACAAGAGCCCATCCACAAAGAAGCTGGAGGAGAAGGCGTCAATTGTCCAATAGATTCTGCAAACCACAATTTTGATTTATAAGCCACGATCTGGATGATTGGGATGTGATCTTTGAAGATGCAACTATTTATGGCCATCCATAATTCCCACCATGTAAATTTCAAAATCGAGTGCCAATGATTATGCAAAACAACAGAGCTCGCTTTCGATGGATGTTGGTCATGCCATGCTGGATAAAACGCCATTACAGAAGTTGGAGAAGGAAACGAGCAATTAATTCCTTGAAGGACTGGAGCCCATACTTTTTTGGAGAATACACGGTCGACAAGGAGATGATCAGTAGTCTCCAAGGCATTTTTACATAAACAACATCGAAAAGGACCATAGAAGCCACGCTTAGAAAGGGAATCACCTATCAAAATCTTGTTTTTTAAAACCAGCCACGAAAAAAAGTTAACCTTCGGTAGACAATGGGAAAACCATACCGATTTCCAGATCACAGGAGGAAAGAATGAACAGTGGGTAGGTTGAAGGGCGTTGAAGCCTTTAGCAGCTATGTAAAATCCATAAAATCCCCAACCCCATCTATCTTTCTGAGAGATGTGGACAGGAGCGAGGCCTGAAAGAGAAGAGAGAAGCAATTTTTTTAGAGGTTTTAGACCAACAGGAAGATCTGGGAGAGACCAACCAACCCAGTTACCAGAATTGTCCCAAATGCAGATATCAGCCAATCAGAGAAGTCCTTTGTTTGTTGTCCAATTCAAAATCTCAGTTAATGGAAGTACGGAGGAAAGAGGAGGATTCCCAGAGATTTTATCCTCCTCTAGAAGGATCTTTTTCCCATTTCCAAGAATTCTAAATAGTTGTTGGTTAAAGAATTAAAAACTTTTTCTGCAAGAGTTCCAAATAGAAGTGCCAGTTGAGGTATTAGCAGAAGTATTGTTTCTCAAAGAGCCACCCTTAAGATATTTCATACTAAAAATATTACTGACTGGATGTTTTTTGTCCACGAATAGTTGCCAAATCAACCTGCCGCTCAATGCCAGACCAGGGTCTCAGATTTGTAATCCACCTACTGAAATTGGTCTCTTAAGGACTTCCCAACTTACCAGGTGCATCTTGTTTTGGTTTCCTTTACCACCTGACCAGAGAAAATCTCGCAGATATTTAGAAATCTAAGCCGAGATACTCTTTGGGGCTAGCAGCAAAGAAGATTGGAAAATAGGAAAAGCTGAAAGAACAGCCTTAATCAAGATCAGTTTCCCAACATTGGTTAACCAATGACCACCCCAGGAAGCGATTTTAGCTTTTAACTTTGCCAGAACATCCAGCCAGAGAGAGGGAGGGGACGATCAAAGAGTTAAGGGAAGACCCAAATAATTAATCTTTTCCCACTTATCGAAGCCAAGGAAGCCCAAGAAGTCTGTTATTCAAAGAATTACCGTATGTTTAACATTCCAACCATAAATAGTGCTTTTGTTTTTGTTAATCAATTCTCTTGAGATTTGGCTGAATTTTTTAAGAATTTCGTTGAAATCCTGTGAAATCTTCATGGAGGCCCCACCTGGAAGAAAATATTCATCAGCAATAAGAGCGTGATTGATTAGGTCCACACCCCTAGCAATCTTAATGCCCGAGATGTAACCAGCTTCCTTTTCAGCTAAGAGTTTTCTACTGAGAGTTTCAGCCATCAAGATGTATAGGAAGGGTGACATCGGACAACCTTGGCAGAGGCCTCTAGAAGCTTTGAAAAATTCAGTAGGTCTACCATTGACTAATGGTGCGATCCAAGGCCCATCAGTACATGCTTTGATCAGTTTTACAAACTCAAAATAAAAACCAAAAGAGAGCAGGACATCATAAAGAAAGGGAAGCTTAACTCTATCAAAGGCGTTCTTCATGTCCAGCTTAATTAACATGCCTTTCTCCCTCCTTTGGAAGCTTGAATGAAGAGCTTCTTGAACTTAGATTACATTATCCACTAAATGTCTACCTTTAAAAAATCCCCCCTGGAGAGGAGAGATCAACTTACCTAGCAAGAGCTTAAATCTGTTGGCTAGAAGTTTGGCAAGGATCTTGTAAGAAGCATTACACAACTAAATAGGACAAAACCTATTGAAGGAAGAAGGATTGAATTCCTTGTGGATGAGGGCGAGAAATGTAGAGTTAGTGCACCTTCCCACTTTTGCTTTTTTTTGGAAGGCAGTCACCATACAGACCAAATCTAGCTTGATGATGGGCCAGCAGATTTTATAAAAATGTAAGGAGAAGCCATCCGGCCCAGGAGCCTTATCTGACTCCATATCCCAGATGACATCAACAATTTTCTCTTCAGGAAAGGGTTTCATTAGAACATAGTTGTCCTCAGCACTTACAAGAGAAGGGATATTATCCAAATATTTAGAAGATACTTCCTCATCAGTGAGACCATCATCCTGAAAAAGAAGCTAAAAATTATTACTAGCAGACTGTTTTAGAATATCTTGGCCTTTAATTGTGACCCCCTCACCTGTGGAGATTTTCGAGATATGATTTCGGGACAATCTAACCCTACATTGACAATGGAAATATGCAATATTCTTATCTCCTGGTTTTAGCCAGAGGCAGCAAGGCTTTAGCCTGAGTTGTTCCTCTTCATGTCTGAATGATTGAGAGGCATTGAACTCGGCCAGTTTCTCCAGAGCTAAATGAGAAATGGAAATATCTCTATCTTCCAAACCAAATTGAATTGCAGCTAATTCTGACACTCTTTCTTTCTTGCTGGACGTAGGAGAAGGAAGAGGAGTTTTGACCCAGAGCTTCGACGCGAGTTTGGTTCTCTTAAATTTATGTTACCATACATAACTGGGAGAGACAACTACATACTGAGACCAAGCCTAGGTTACTACATCCATAAACCTGACTCTCTCAATCCAGAGGGGGCTGAACCTGAACGGGATTGCCCCAAGTTCCTCTTCCTTTTCAAACAACAATAAAATTGGATGGTGATCTGACGAGATCTTGGGTAGAATTTTCGTTGAGATAATGGATTTCTCATCAATCACTGAACTATGGACAAGATATTGATCAAGCCTGGCTGAAATGCTTGCGGCACCCACTCTGTGATTGGACCACGTGTAATGCCCCTGCTTAGGTTTTAATTCAATCAAATCCCATTCTTGAATCAATGCCTCCACCGTATCTTGCATAAAATCCTTACCTCGCACACCTCCTTTTTTTCATTAGGAGCTAATGAAATATTAAGATCACTTGCTAATATTATTTTTACAGGAGAATTGGACTCAAGGAATTTTGATAACGACCTCTAGCATTCTTGTTTTTCAATATAATTAACTGGCACGTAGAGATTAAAGAGAGCAATAGAGATCTTACTAGTGGAGTGAAAGAGCTCTATAAATATCCCGTACTGAGTGGAAAAATAGTTTTTTAATTGAAAATTCTCTTGACACCATAGAGTGGTTAATCCTCCATCGGTGCCTCTAGCACTGACATCTTTCCAGGGTTAAATTTCCATTTGCTTTTGCTTAAGAGAAGGAGAGCTTCCTCCTCAGTCTTGGTCTCTTGAAGCAAGAGAATTTTAGAAGGGACCATTATCATTAGATCTTTGATTGCTTGAGCTTTGATTGGGTTCCCCAATCCCCTGCAGTTCCAAGAGTTGATCTGCATTACTTACCTAAGTTAGAGGGAGTTATTACTCCCTTTGGAGGCCTGGTTCTCTTGTTCCTCCAATATGACATTTCGATGGTGGGCTGGCTTCCTTGTGTCTTAAGCCTCTCAGCCTCTTCTTCCCAGATTTCCTTCTTAGACTTCCTGCCAGCCTTTTTGGAGAGTTGTTCAATGGAATCTTCATCAAAGGATCCAGAGCAATCAGTTGGTTTCTTACAAGTAATGTATGCATAAAAAGGTGGAGAGCTAACCCCAATAGGAGAAACAAGGGAAGGTTCTCCAACCCCAAGAGGATTCGAAAAAGATGGACCAGCTTGATCCGGAGTTACTGTGAATTCTTTGGCTTCCATCACCAACCCATTAATTTTCTAGAATTCACCTTCTTCAAGGATATCTTCAGAATAGCTGAGAACATCAAAATGATTGGAAGGAGCTTTGGAGGTATCAACAGCCTGTGGAATATTTTCCCAATAGTAGAGTCTCCTGTCACGGTTTTACTTTCTTTGCTCTTCTTTCTAGGCCCCTGATTGGAAGTTCCTGCTTTCTAGACGTGAGTCCACTAGGCATCTTTCTCATTTGTAATTTCCTCTTCTAATTTTTTCTTACAATTTCGAGGAAAATGGTCGTACCCATGGCAGAATCTACATTTGAACGGAATTTGTTCATAATCCAACTCTTGGATATGTGACCACTCAGCGACTGTTAAATTGATTACCTCGGGCAGGCCAGTCTCCAAATTGACCTCTACACAAATTCTTGCGTAAGAAAATTGGTCTTTCCGTTCATCCCTGTCAATATATTTACCAAGCTTGTTCCTGTTGGCTTCAAGGGAATCTGAGTTCAGCAGTGTAAGGGGAGGTACGGGAATCTAACCCAAACCGGGACAACAGACGAAACATATTGAGTGGGATCAAAATCAGGGGTCCACTTGTTCAAGTAGAGCCCTTGAGGGCCCATGAAGTATGTACCATTTCGAAAGATAAGGTCATGGTCCTCTGTAGAGTAAAAAAGCAAAGACATAATAACCTTGACCAACAAAATGATTTCGAATGCCAACAGAAACTAAGGGATGCCAGTTTCTCTGCACCCAACCATCAATGGCCTTTGGAGAATGCTAGAGGCCAGTGAATTGACCGATTAACCCTCGTTCAACAAGATTTAAGGTAGACTGACAAGTCCGATCAGCAGGTAATTCAACAGATGGGATATCCACTTTCTTGACAAATTTATGAGCAGGGCCCCCTTTCCTCTTGCCACTAGAAGCTATCAATCTCTTGAAAGCCTCTAGGTCTGGAGGAAGAGGCGGTGGAGGATCCCCCTAGATTCCATAAGAATGACCACCCGAAAACAACTGAGAACACCTCCAAAAAAAGCTCAGAAAAAAGGAGTTGGATGACCCAAAGCCAAAACCACCCAAGATGAGGTCTAACCTTAGCAAGAAGGAAGGAAGTTCCACCAACCAAGAAAGGACCAAAAGAGAATAATGGCCTAAAAAAGGAGACCACACAAGTAGAGGCCTGAGACACAACACAAGCATCCAACGGGAAAGAGATTCTTGGTGCTCTAGAGAGGAATCCAGTCCTTGATCTTGTAAAACGCAGAGGAGAAATTTCACTCAGCACCTAAAAACGAGGAAATCAGGTTGTCTTTAGTTCAACAACAATTCAAAGAAAAATAGCTCCAGGTCACGATCCAAAACCAGAGCTCTCGAAACAAGCCAGAGATCCTTCAACAAACACTTAGCAAACTCATTGACGCACTGCAAAACCACCAACGGGGAAGGCCAAGGTCTAACCCAGAACCTGGCATAATCTTCTTGGAGCAAAAAGATCCATGTCCCTAGTCATTATTAAAAAAATAACCTATGGTGCTTTTAATAGTTTATTTTGCACCATTATGTTGGTTAAGTTCATGCATCAATGAGTTTGGTTTAATTATACTCGTCGATGCTCTAATTTATATTAACTGCATCATTTTTTAAAGCCCATGCATCAATCATATTCATTGATGTGTTTATCTTTATAAATTGCACTTGTGCATTTTAATTTTAATTTTTTTTGACAAAAACGATTATATATATAGGTGGTTTAACCACAAAAACAGAGCTAAATTTAACATAGGTGCCCTTATGGTAGCGGCAATTAGAGTTCAGATGTGAAAGTCTTCCTAGAGTTCATACAATGCCATTCGTATACTGCTTAGAAAGTGTTATTCATATACATCAAACATAGAGACTACTAGCTAAACGCTGAAACAACATCCAGACATCATAATTCAAAATTTGATTCTAAATGATCAGAATTCATTTGGCTTTCTCGCCATAGCGAGAAGAAGAACTTAAGAAGTTTGTTGCTTCCAGCTTTGCCAATTTCAACTCCAGCTTCTAGAACTTAATCTCCAATTCTACTAGCATCCCTGTTAAAGCATTTTATGTGCAGGATATTGACCAGTCAATTTCTTTCCTCAGATGGACCATGTCCATGCCAATGTTGTCCAGCCGATGGTCACCCTCAGAATCGAGCTTGCCAAGGAACCTATTAATCCTTCTGATCTTCTTCTTCATCTCCCGAATCTTCGTCTCTATGAAATGTTTAGGCGGGGAGAAACCAATGGATTCAGAGGATGTCGAGGATGCTTCCATGTTGCAAGTGACAGACTGAACGCTCAAGACTCCTGCAAATTCCTCATTAATGATGACGAACCAGAGCACAGTTTCCTTATTGGTGCAATCGAACCAAAGAATAAAATGATGATCCTTCCCCTTTTCTTGCCTAATAACCTTGCCACCATAGACACTCCACTTATCCATAATTTCCTGTGAGTCCTCACTTTAATTCAAATCAGATGGATGGGACATAATTCCTTCACTGAGCTCGAAACATCTACTCGGTCATACAAGAATTAATACCCATACATAAACTCCCTGTCCTTACACACACGCCATAACTAATGTTGTAAAATCGCCACGTGATGAAGCATGCGTTACATGGGCCTACGTTGACATCTACCACGCGGATGGGTGATAGTGCTGTAAGCCCCATGGACAAGGCCAAGGTCCTATGGGGGTTGGCAGAGAGAGTTGACCCCATTCCACATTAAAATTCCATAACCAAGAGTCGAGCCAATGTTTGCATCTAGGTCTGCTCTACTATTGTGCTTCCTTAGAATGTGAAAGAACTCTATTTTGCAAACAGAAATGACCAAGGCTTGAATTTTCCTAATCAGCTGGCGGAGTTGCATCTGGGACAAGAGAGTTTTTTCAACGAGGGCTTGAATTATTACTCACGAGTATCCCAACACAATAATTTCAGTAATTCCCCGACTTCTAGCTAATTGAAGTACCTGCCATAGGGTCAGTGCTTCCGCTATATTATTCATTTCCCTTCCAATCCCCCAAGAAAAATTGGATTCTGTCTTTCCATCCGGGGCAATGAATACCCCGCCCCCCTCGCCACCCCAAGTGCATTTTAAATGTTAATATGCACTGAGACTTTTTAATAGTTTGTATGCACCAGTGCTTATTGTGATGAAATGCACTGGTACACTATGACATATAGACAACACCATTAAATTTTTAAAAATATATAAAACTTTTAGTGTGTATGACATAATGTATCACATCGGTGCGTTGTTGGGGTACGTAAGCACCGATGTGTTTAATGAATACATATGCATCGGTGCTATTTTGGTTACAACATTTCGGTGCGTATATTGTTTTAAGGCACCAATGCGGTGTTACATTAATTTTGATCTACTCCGGTGCTCTATGTGATGGAGTGCATCGGTGCATATTATTTTTTTATCGTGCATCACTAGTGCATATTAGTGTGTTAAGCATCGGTGCGTTGTTTTTCAAAATAAACGCACTGATAAAAAAAATACCCGATAAAGCCTCTATACACCTAGTTTCTTTATGTTGATGTATTTGTAACTTCGAAATGTATTCACTTGTATATCTTATGTATTGTACCTCGATGTTTATTCCGGGAAGTATCTATAATGTAATTGAGTCATGTCATGCCCCGATGTTCCGATCAGGAGATTCAATAATGCAAACAAGTCATGTAAAGTCATTAAGGTTAACCCTCCATTGTAAGTTGAGGCAATAGTCCCCACAATTGTGTCAAGGTTAACCCTCCTTATTGATCGGAGGGCAAAGTCCCCACAGTTGTGGAGCACTAGGGTTATTAGACTCTCCTAGAGATGTCGGCTCTAGTAAGTAATTGTTAAGTGGGGCCGACATGTTAAGGTGGACATCAAGTGAATGGAATAATATAAATAGAGAGTGAGCCTCTCTATTTATCACACACACACTCACTCACTGGGGCGCATGAGTGAGAGATAAGTAGATCTCTCAAGTGTGTGAGAGAGAGAGAAGCTATGGAGATCATCTTTATGTTTTCGGGTTTTACTACTGCCATTGGTGCTCATTCTATCTCTGAGGAAGTTGCAGTGTTTTCTCCTTTATGGTTTCCCCGAGGAAAATTATTTGTGTCTCTTGTCTCTTGTGTTTTATTGCTGTGCATGTTATTCTCTCAGATAAGATCCTAAGATCATAATGCTAGCTTGAATGATAAAAATCTAACATGGAATCAGAGCTAACCTGAGAAGAAGACATTGTGCAGCTGCAGAAGCTATGGCTTCTTACTTTTTGGGTCTCTCTCCACAATCCATCAGCAAAAATATGTTAGGCTGACTCTCCATTGAAGGGCACATCTTTTTGTCGAAGCGGAATTCGATTCCGGACATTTTTAGTTTTTGGTGCAGGAAATTAGGGCTTCTTACAGAAGAGTAATTTTTGAGTGAGCCCGGCATAGGATTACTTTCCTCATCAAAATCGAAGTTTAGATACCTGGGTCAATATTTTTTATTGGGTGTAACTCCGGGAAAGTCAAACCCGAGTTTGACCCCAAGCTGGAAAAACCCTAAAATACTAAAATTGATAAGTTTTGGTACATTCGCTATACCTCGGGATTGGAGAAGTCTTAGGAGCTGAAACTTTCACAGGTCGAAGATAAAATCCTGATTTACACTTGTCCAAAATTCAGCCTCAAATTCACTATATTCTAGGAGATATGATCCCTCCAAGTTAGGGTTCCAGCCTCTTCCAGGATTCATCCCTAAACAGGACACATGGGGAGAATTGCTATATCTCGAGCTACAAAGTTCCAAATGAAATTTCTAAAGATGTTCCAGAAATGGCACGGATTGTACTTTCTGTGGTCTAAGATTCAGACCCAGAAGATGAAACAGTGACACGTGGAAGTCCTTACAACTTCGCTATGATGAATAGTCCTGAAACAGTTCACCTTGGGAAAACGATCATAAGTCCCAATTGGTGAAACCAATTCTGATGATACCTATGGTGTTGGAACAGGGACATGAAAGGCTACCTCAATGTGAAGTTTCAGACATAGAGGAGCAGTAATTTTGGAGATATCCCAGAAATAGTATCAGGCATTTCTGCAGAAGAAATTAGAGAACTAGGGCTTCCTGTTCTTGGAGTTTCCCTCCACTGTTTTCAGAAAAGGAGTACATTGGACAGCTCACCTTGAAGAGATCTATCTTTTTATCCAATCATATTTGAAAGATTCCAAGTTTTGGAAATTAGGGTTTCTTTGACAAACCCTAGATTAGCCAGCTCCAAAACCAGGACGAACACCTCAAATCAGTAAGATCTAATCTTTTGCTATTTTCATTTGAGGTTCTCGTTTCAAAGTGATCTATCACATCAGCTGGATGATAAGCTTGGTGAAGTTGACAACTTCTAAGCATGGAAGTATATGATCTCTCTAAAGAAAATGAATTGGACACCTACATGAGTAGAGAGGTTCCAGTTCCAGAGGGAGATGAGGCTCAAGAAGAACTTGGTCAAGGCCAAGAAGATCATTGTTGATCCAGTCACGGATCACCTTATACCATAAGTGTCTTCCCTAAAGACACCTAAAGAGATATTTGATTCCTTGACCAAGATACTTGAAGGGAAGAACATAAATTAGAATATTACTTTGAGAAACCAGTTGAAGAATGTGAAGATCCAGAATGCAGAGACCATACAGTCATACTTTACAAGGGTTTCTCAAATCAAAGAACAAATTGAAGCAGTAAAAGAAGAAGTGAATAATGCAGAAGTGGTGATAGCCACCTTGAATGCTCTCCCAGGATCATGGGATTCATTCATGCAAGGAATGTGTGCCAAAAGGAAGTGCTTACTTTCAGCAGACTTTGGGAAGAAGAAGAAGCTCGACTCATAATAAGAGAAGAGAAGATGGGAGCAACTGAAGATCAAGCTCTCACCATCGAAAGAAGATCCCTCAAGCGATGAGGAATATGAAGGACTCAATTCTTGAAGAACCTCTTATCCATCTTGAGCATTTGGATAAGAAATGATGAAGTCGTGAATGAAGAAGATGATGAAGTGGAAGGATCAAGAAGGAGTCTACCCACGAAACAAATAAACATAAGTATTCAATTGTAATTTCATGATATTGTTTTTGTTATGCATTTGTTTATATTCAGCTGATGTATTATGCATGATAGAATGTTTGCATTAATGACAGTATACTACTAATATGCATGTGATGGGTAAGTAGCTCATGGTGCTATACAACTCTCCATTGCTACTTATCTAGAGTGAAACCTCTTTGCTGACATATTGGATTAGTGCACAATCTCAATGTTGTCCTGGTAGAGATGGAAGGCATCTATAAAGTTTCCGTGAGATATGGATGAATGTTGTATTGGCTAAAATAGTTGCATGATCACATATTTATGCATAAGATTTTTCCATTATGAATATGCCTTATGAAATGTTTATAACCATACAAATGCATTTGACTTGTAAGAAAGATTGCGTACATAATCACCTACAAGAAAAGAAGGATGAGACTTGTTATGAAGAATAAGTGACGACAAATAAAGAATAATATGACGAATGCAGCAACATCATTGATGCAGAACCTTCCAGCTATGAAGAAGTAACCAAGAAGAAAGGGAAGACCAGTTCAAGAAGAATGATGTCTAGGATGCAGTATCGATACATGAAGGGAAGTTTGTAGTTCCATCATGCAGTAGATGGAAATATCGTGGGATACAAGGTTGAAGATGAAAGCCTATAGAGGATGACAAGCTCACATATGGATGTGAGAATAACTTTTGAAAAAGTTCAAAATAGAGGATCTTGGTATCCAGTCATCCTAGATGGATACATAGAATATTAGTAGCAGAGGAAGCTACTTGTCACTTCAGTACAGAATGTTTCAATGCATAGAGTACGAAAGACAGAGGGAGAATGATGCTTCGCTTCAGAGGGAGTGACTGCAGAAGATCCTGAGGTTCAACATGGTACAACAGGATGGACAGATTACTAATGACTCTAGGCTTTACTAAGAGTGAAGAGGATTCCAACCTTTGCTTCAAGGTTGAAGGCGGAAGACTAGTGATGCTCCTATTATATGTCGATGACTTGTTCCTGACAAAAAAGAGGAACTCATTAAATTTCCAAGAAGAAGACTTGTTGATGAGTTCGAGATAAAGGACTTGGGGATTATGCACTACGTTCTAGGCATGGAGGTGTGGACAAGGGAAGTATGCAGTATAGATCTCAAAGAGGTTCAGGGTGATGGACTGCAAGGCCATGACCACACCTATGGCATCGAACCTGAAGCTATTGAGTATTGCTTCATCAGAGTCGGTTGATGCCACGATGTATTGTCAGATGATTTACCTGACAAATACGAGACCAGATATTTACTTTGTCGTGAACACATTGAGACATGTTCACCTGATGGTTGCAAAGCATGCAGTGAGGTACCTAAAGGGTACAGTTGATTATGGGCTCAAGTATGAGGGGAATAAAAAGATTAACCTGGAGGGTTATGAGGATTCGTATTGGGCAGGCAGTGCCATTGATAGGAAGAGCACTTCAAGGTGCTACTTCAGTATGGGATCAAGTGTGATCTCTTGGTTTCGTAGGATGGAGTCCTGCATGGCGCCACCATGGCGTTAAGTACAACTGAGGCAAAAGATGTTGCCACTTGCTATTTGGGAGGTAGTATGTTTCTTTTGAAAACTACTATTTGATTTGGTTGATCTTACTTGCATTTTTTATATGATGCAGAGAGGAGCAGTGATCCAGATCGAGATCTCTCGAAAGAGAGATTTCTAGCATAGCTGATGAGATAGGTTGTCTGAGCATAAATCCTGGCGAAGCTCGTAGGTTGCTCAGACATAAACGGTCCTATAGGTTGTCCTCAGATGTAATCGGTCCTGGCGAAGCTCGCAAGTTATCCTTGGACATAATCAGCCTTGATGTGATTCTATGCTAGAAATGGCCAAAGTGAAGTTTGAGTACTTCAGGGAGAAGCTTGTTGTTCTCCAGATCGAGGTTCCCTCCAAGGGGAAATGATGAGACCAAGATCCATTCTGACATGGTGAGAGGATTAGGTTCCTTCCATGGTCAGATGTAAGGGCTGAGCCATTCTGTCATGGTGAGAGGATTTGGTTCCTTCCATGTTAGATGTGAGTGCTGAGCCATTCTGATGTGACTGTAGGATTGGTTCCTACATGATCAGATATAAGTGTTGAATTCCATTCTTGGAATGGAGGCACTTGGTCAGTTACCAGGAAAGCTCAGTTTGGGACTGAGGGCCATTCTGACATGATTTTGGGATGTAGTCTTACATGATCATATGTGAGTGCATGGCCATTCTGATGTGATTGAGGGATGTGTTCCCACTTGATCAAATATAAGGGCTGATGCCATTCTCTGGGAGAATGGAGGCACCTGGTCAGTTACCAGGAATCCTCAGTCTGGGACTGAGAGCCCTTTCGATGCGATGTTTTCGAACATGGTCAAATGTAAGTACAGAGCCTTTCTAACAAGATGAGGTCAGATGTAAGTGTAGAGCCTTTCTGACAAGATGAGGTCGGATGTAAGTGCAGAGCCTTTATGACAAGATGAGGTCGGATGTAAGTGTAGATCCTTTCCAACAAGATGAGGTCGGATGTGAGTGCTGAGGTGCGATGTGTTTACACATGGTAAGATGTGAGTGCTGGGCCTTTCTGACAAGATGAAGTCATATTTTAGTGTTGGGCGTGCCTTTCTGAGAAGATGAGGTCAGATGTAAGAGCTAGGTGGGCCATTCTGAATTAGGGTCAGATATAAGTGCTGAAGACCTACATGAAGGGTAGGCCTACAACGAGCATGAAAAAGGGCTGGCTCTGTAGAACTTCCTGTGACGAGAAGAATCGAGAGATAGCACCGATGATGATGATATAGACTTGATGATGATCCAGCAGTGACGATCTAGATCAAGTGATGATCCAGACTTGATGATGATCCAGCAGTGACGATCTAGATCAAGTGATGATCCAGACTTGATGATGATCCAGCAGTGACAATCCAGATCAAGTGATGATCTAGCAGTGACGATCTAGATCAAGTGATGATCCAGGCTTGATGATGATCCAGTGATGATCTAGACTTTATGAAGATGACTTGACGATGAAGATGACTTGACAATGAAGATGACTTGAAGATGAAGATGACTTGAAGACGAAGATGACTTGATGATGATCCAGATGATACAGAGAAGAAGACTTGTGCTGATAAATTGTGTCGAGAGAATACCTTCCTAGTTAAGAGGGAGTGTTGATGTATTTTTAACTTCGGAATGTATTCACTTGTATATCTTATGTATTGTACCCCAATGTTTATTCCGGGAAGTATCTATAATGTAATTGAGTCATGTCATGCCCCGATGTTCTGATCGAGAGATTCAATAATGTAAACAAGTCATTTAAAGTCATTGAGGTTAACCCTCCATTGTAAGTCAGAGTAATAGTCCCCACAGTTGTGTCAAGGTTAACCCTCCTTGTTGATCGGAGGGCAAAGTCCCCACAGTTGTGGGGCACTAGGATTATTAGACTCTCCTAGAGATGTCGGCTCTAGTAAGTAATTGTCAAGTGGGACCGACATGTTAAAGTGGACATCAAGTGAACGGAAGAATATAAATAGAGAGTGAGCCTCTCTATTTATCACACAGACACTCACTCACTGGGGCGCATGAGTGAGAGAGAAGTAGCTCTCTCAAGTGAGAGAGAGAGAGAGAGAGAGAGAGAGAAGCTGTGGAGATCATCTTTATGTAAAATATTTTTTTTAACAATTTTGGTCCATCTTGCTACACTAAAAAACCTCTGCTTTGACCTCCGCTACAGTCTCTTTTCCTTGTAATGTACATGTGTTGACATTCAATGTTTACAAACATATTGAGGTAGGTATTGACATGCCATCTCATGTTGCTCGAGCTTCCTTCCTATACCCTTATTTATCCCTGTCCTTTGATGATTGACTTAATAGATCTATAGAAGGGATCATCTCCATTATTAAGACTGCTCCATGATTCGATCCTATAAAAGGGAGTGAGTTTTAATGGAGCTTTGAAGGAGGTTGATGAGGAAGAATGTTTCATGCTCCAGGACCCTTGTTGTGTAACAAGGTAAGGTGACGAGTCGAAGAAGGCAAGTAGTATAAAGTGTATTAAGGTGTGTAAATATAGAATAAAAATGGTCGTGGGTCTTGATCTAGAGACTGGAGAAGTAGAGGGGATGATGTCTTTGGCTCTTGTTGGAAGGTTTATGGGAAAGTATGTGAAGGGAGCCTCTCGTAGAAGATTTATGGGAAAGTATGTGAAGGGAGCCTCTCTTAGAAGGTTTATGGGAAAGCATGTGAAGGGAGCCTCACTTAGAAGGTTTATGGGAATGTATGTGAAGGGAGCATCTCTTAAAAAATGGTCATAAAATAATTGGTTACTAATTTTGACTCGCATACTCGAGTTTCATTTAATGTGAGGTTGGATTTGTTTTGGTCTTAGAGGTAAGGAGAACATGGAGAAAGTATTAAAAAAGGAATGGCTTTGGGGGACCATGAGTTTGTGTTTCTATCCATGGTGTCCTACCTTGATCCTCGTTAAGAGCCCACTTATATACAAAAGGTTTGGGTGCTCTTACTAGTTTGTCGATCATTCTTTTGATCAAATCCATTTTACAAAAGATAAGTGAAATTCCATTGGAAGATTTGTGGCCTTCAAGGAGGGTTGGTTAGAATACAAGGACAACATAATGACAAAAGTATTAGTAGAATTGGACTTGAGTGAAGGTCTATTAGATGGAATGGAGATTGTTTGGAATAAATGGAATTTCCATCAAATAAATGATTATTGGGAATTTCCATTTAGGTGTGCATGGTGCCATGAGGTCGGACCCGTGTCAATTGTTTGTTTGAGCATCAAATAAGGTGGAGGGTTCCCATGCAAGCTCCAAGAGTGATGTAGAAACAAGCCCACAAAGGAGACTAGTTTGTTGCAAGGATGCTTGGAAATAGGGAGGACCAAAGGTCGAGCTCTACTCCATGAACTCCTGTCAATATGAAAATTTCACCAGTGGTTGGTATTGAAGGTATGAACACAATTTCCCCTTTTGCATGTTTTCTAAAAAAGGATATAAAATCCATGATTGAATATGTGGAACACTTTAGACCTATAGAAAACATTAAGAAAGGACCATCCATTACCCCAAAAAGCACTTGGGATGGTGAACATACTAAGATAAAGGAGACAATAAAGGATATTTTTAAGTCAAAAGAGCACCCAGTTTTGTCGAATGTGTCTAGTTACCTAGTGATGGAGATAGAAGTTGGAGGAAATGGAGAATGAGTTAACCTATTAGATTTCATAAACTTTGTATGCCTTAAACCCTATAAACCCCTAAGAATGGGGACTTAGCCGAGGGGGAGGAAAATATAAAGGATGGTTTGGAAACACATGGGAACCTTGATTCTACTAAATTAGTTAACAAACTGGTACCTTACCCTACAGTCACCACAAAGAAGACATACCAAATTCAATTGGTAGGAAGTCCCATGTGACCTTGGCAAAATCAAAGGCTAAGAAGGAAGTGAGAGAAGGTAAACATCTGACAATTAATAGGGCCTTTAGAGTAAGGAAGACTCTTCCCTCATTTCCTCAATGATTTTTCTCTCTCTCAATGTTAGAGGCATTAGGGGTGTCCACAAAGAACTAACCCTCAAAAGACTTTTTGAAGTCTACAAGCTTGATATTATCTTTTTTAATGGAAATTGTGTGTTATGCTCAAAAGTCAATACTCTTTTACCTTCTTTATTAAAGCATTGGAATTTTTGTTCACTTGATGCTATAAGTACATTTGGGGGATTTGTTATGGGTTGGAATACCAAGTTTGATTCTATTTCCACTTTAGTTTTGGATTAAGGTAATACAATGAAGCTTAAAACAAAAGAACTAGGGAAGGATAAGAACTTTATTAAGTATATGGTCCTTAAGAGATATAAAAACCTTTTGGGATGCCTTGGTAGATTCATGAGATTTAGAAGGAGAAAATGTGATAATGGGAGCAGGTTTGAATTCAAGTATTAATCAAGGGGAGTTTTGGGGGATAGTGCAAGAAGATACAAGTTAGGTGATTACTTCTCTCAATTGTTTGAGCTTTACCATCTCATTGACACAGATCCTACTAAAATTTATCTTGTTTGGCGTAATGATAAACAACGTATAAAGGGGATCTCAAAGATATTGGATCACTTCTTGATTGCATAATGCCTCTACAATTATAAGATGAAGATCAACTATTGGGCAAGCATGCGAGATTTGTTATATCATCTTCTTATTCTCTTGTAGTTGGAGGTGGAGGATTGGAAGGCACCTAGTTTGATAAATTTCACTCGCACATGGCTCGAAGATAATCATTTTCTAGACTTGGTCTCGATAAAAAACTAAAATCCATATGATAGTTAATTAAGAGACCTGGCGATGCAACGATTGAAAAATAACATTAGAAAAATAAAGGCTCTAATTAAAGGATGGACAAAAATCATAGCATTAAAGTCATAAAAGGAAATTAAAGAAGTGGAATAAGGGATTAAAGCCCTTATTTATTACAATGTGGTAGTGTATTCTTAGAGGCAAAATATTTAAGGGATTTATAAGGAAAGAAGAAGGAGTTGCTAGTAAAGGAAGAGGCTTGTTGGAGCCTCATGAGTAGAGATTTATGGATTCGGGAAGGTGATATCAATGCAATTTTTTTCATAATGATGCCAATTACAGAAAGTGCATAAACATTATTTGGGACATCAAACACCCAAACAATAATATGGTCAACTCCTTTTAGGAGTTAGCATATGCTAGAAGATCTCACTTTAGATCCATGTTTTAAGACCACAGTGTTGTGAATATAGGGGAAATTATGAAATTTATGAGTTTATGCTCAACTTTAATAAACAAGGAGCTGAATAGGGATTTGGAGGCAAAAGTCATATCTTCCAAAATGAATTTCTTTAAAAAAGGGAAAATTTTGAGTCCTCGTGGCCTTTTAGTTGAGTTATATTTAGGGTTTTTTAATCTCTTGGAGAATGATTTGTAGGTAATCGGAAAAGTCTCTGGAACTCTTAATAGCACATTCATGGCTCTAATTCATAAAAAGTGGCACTATGAATCCTTTCAAGATCATAAGCTTATTTCAAAACATAATCTTGTTTACATACTTATTTCCAATATCATTGCTAACATGTTGAAAGGTATTATGTTAGGTTTGTTTATGAAGAACAATTAGTCTTTCTCTATCAACATCAAATTCATGATACTGTGGGCAAAGCTCAAGAAGGCCCACATAGAGTTAAAACAAAAAATCTACCATCAACAATCTCAAAGATTGACCTTTCCAAAGCATATGACAACGAGAATTAGCTCTTTTTAGTATTGTCATTAATCTATATGGACATGCATATGTAGACGATCAATTGGATCACGGGTGGTTGTGTTCAATCTCCTTTTCAATTTTGTTAAATGTGTTTCCTTTGGTCTTCTTCACCATCTCTATATGACTTGGGTAGGGATGTTCATTATCTCATTTTCTTTTAATGTTAGTGGCAGAAGGGGATCATCTTGCTTATAAAAAATACCAAGAGATGAGGCAATTTGAAAGGGATTTAGGTGGAAAGTAGTGTTTCTTCAACCCACTTGCTCTTTATGGACGACATAATGCATTTTGGCCATGGTTTAGTGAAAGAGTTGGAGAAGTTAAAGAAGTTGTTAGGTTTATGTCACGATGTTGTAGATTTGGAAATTAATATGAACAAGTCACTCGTGTTGTTGATTGGGTTGGAAGATGGTGTTAAGGCTTAGACAAACATTTTTTTCCTTCGAAGGCCTGTGAATTAGGCCAAGGAGTGAAGCGCTTGGGATTCCACCTTAAACATGATAACTATCATCATGAGGACTAGATTTGGATTTATAATAAAGTGGAAGCAAGAATTTTAGCTTGGTGTAATTGTTGGTTATCCAAGGGAGACATGTCAGTGGTGTTCAAAGTAGTATTGAAGAGTATTCTTGTTCATTGGCTAACCATTGCAAAGATTCCTAAAGTTATACCCAATAAAAGAAGGAATAAATGTATCAAATTTTTATGGATAGGGAAAGGGGAGAAACAAGGCACCCCCTTGGATGATTGGAATAGAGTGGCTTTACTAAAAGATTTAGGGGGGTCATGCTTGAGAAATATTCACATTTTTAGCATAACCCTGACATAAAAAAATCTACTGAGATTACTGACTAATGAATGCATATGGGGGGAATTTATGGAGGCCAAATACCTCAAGGGGACTTCTATGGTGGAATGGTTTGGACAGCTAAAAGATATTACCCTGGAGCTTCTTTGGTCTGGGAATCCTTGAATAAGGATCGGCCCTTAATTGGAAAGTGGTAGCTTGGCAAGTGGGAAACATGGGAAAATTTGGCATTGGGGAAGAACCCTGGATATGCGTAAAGGGAAACTGTACATTCTCTGAAGCATCGTTAGAAGTATTACATGAGAAGGGAATACTTCACTTAAAAGAGGCATAGATATAAAAGGACAAATTTGATTAGTTTCAAGGGTGGAAATCAGTTGATTTCCCCAATCTTTAAGGAGCATTGGCAAAGGAATAAAGCTTGTGTTGCTCTCACACATTGTGATCAAACGAGGTATTAACGAGGATTTGCTTAAGTGGATCAAGAATAAGGGCACCACATATTATATAATTAAAATGGGTTATTTAGCAAAAACCAAAGAATAATGGATTAGAGTCAGATCCTAATGGTGGAGGGTTGCGTGGAAACTAACTTTCCCATTAAAATCCTGAATATTGATTTGGCTAGCCTTGGCAAATAAGATACTAACTTGGGACAATGGGCAAATAAATAACTCGGTTGGTCCAAACAGATGCAATCTTTGTGAAAAAAGCGATGGAGCAATTAATCACTTGGTTGTATATTGCTCTTTTTCAAGGCTTGTTTGGTAGGATGTTACCAAATCTCTTGGTGTTTAGGTGAAATGGGATAATGATAATCTTGAAGAAAGTCTATATATAATTGATTACAAATGGAGCTATGAATGTTCATAGTGTGTCAAAACCCCCAAAATTTTGAAAAATTTAAAATTTTAAAATAGCATATAATCACATTAAATGCAGCCATTAACTGTTTGATTAGTTTATGTTAATAGAATTGTGACTGAATGATCTTTTGATTATACTTCATTTTTAAGAGCAGTTTCTTTTTGGTTACTAACTGTTTTTCTGTTTGCGACACAAGGTGGGTTTGTCGTGAGGGACTGGGCTTACTTAGCTTTCGAGCTAACGCAGCAGTTTCCTTCTATTACAGGTGTACAGGTAAGAAGTATGGTTCGATGCTAACAAGTCTCAGAGGTTTACAATACGAATTGCTGCATACAATTTGATTAGTAAAAGTATATACATGCTAGTCAGAATTACCCTACTTCTCGAGGTACCATTTTTACTAAATTTTTCTTTGAGACTTAATACTAGAGAATTGAATTCTACACATAGAGATGGTAGAGAACTATTCTGTATAGAAACATAGAGTTTAATAAGTCTTCAAGCACGAAAACCATTAAATGTCCATACTGAAGATAAGTATCAGAATGTAATAATTATTCTTTTACTTAATGGCTAGCATGGTAGAAAGATCACAACTTCATAGGTTTACTTCTATTAGTCAAGTTACAATAATATTCCATGTCGAGATCGCATCCTATTCAGATTTTCAACTAATAAGATATTACTAATATCGATCCTTAAATTTTCTTACTTAAGCATTTATGAGTTATGGTTTGAAACAAGTATTCCTTTAATAGTTTAAGAGTTTTCATTCTTTTAGAACACTAAACTCATTCCAAGAGTATCATTTGGATGGAACCAAACACTGCTAGAATCAGTCCTAAACTTATCATATTTGATCCCTTTATGAAGTCTCAAGACTACATTGACAAACAAAGAAGGTAAAGAGAATAATCAAGTTATCTACCATACCTTAACTTATGAAGTCTTTTATAAATCTTGAGTTTGGAGAGTGACAAAGTTTATTTGTCACCAAAGGATGTTATGACTATAACAAGGAAGAGTTATCTCTCTAACCCTAAGTACCTAAATTATGTACTAGAGCAAACCAAATCAAATTATGAATAACATAATAGAAATACCATTAATTATATACTCTTCAAAGAGTAGTTATGTTTCTTACCTTCTTTTGAAATACCAAATAGTTGGCATTATAGTTGTGGGCTATAACAACTAAACTATAACCATAATCTATTATTCTATAATCCCTTGGTAACATAAACAAATCTCTATGCTTATGTAAACGATGCTATATAATAAACAATATGTAACATGCAAGGTTTAAAAACATTGGACTAATGTGCATGGTTGACAATATGATGTAGGTTATACTAAGGTATAAAACTTCTTATGGAACCTTCCAGCGATGATTTGGTTGGGAAACAATCAACAGTCGTGAACTTTAGAATGATAACCCCTGCAACAAATTATTTAAAGTGCTACGTGGTCGCTTAGTGGCCATGCATTGGCGTTATATAGATGATGACTTAACCCTGACTGGCCATTTCTCTTTTGCCCTCGGGCCTTTGGCCGCTCTGCAACTCTTCTAGACCATTTTGCTATTGGGTTGTCCGCCATTTGTCCTCCCGCTGCTTCAGCTCCTCGTGAGCTTAGCTACTGCATTGTGAGGGTGATTGGAGTGTTTCATATCCTGTTGTTTGCTTCTGCAATACTGCCATTGTTTGGCTTGTTTCGGGTTGATCACAGTCCTACCTTTCTCTGTTCCCACGAGAATGATTATCCCTTCAAAATAGCGTGGCTTGGGCTACCTGCTGCCTGTGTGGTAACTGAAAGAAAGAACGTTGCAGTTGTAGGGTTTTACCCTCTCCATCGACTGGCAGGTTCCTTGTTCAGGCTGGCCGCGGCATCGTTGTAAAGGGGTTAACAACTGATAAGGTAACCACTTCCTCGTTATTTTTTTTTTATGTTACAACAATATATAATTATTAATATATTTATTTTGCACTACAACAATCGCTGACAGTCGGCTGTGTACTGGTTTTGCAGGTGAACCTGCTACTCTTCTTTGCTTACAAGGGAGAAAGGGTTAGGGCATTACAGCCCCGGTAAGCCTTGGTCTCTCCACGGCTTGTCAACTTTGTGTGAAACCTTAAGAGATTGCGCTGGGTTGGTTGTTGCGGCCCTTTGTTGACCTCCATGGATTTTGGGTTGTTTGTTTTTAATGTTTAACATTATGGGTAAAAACCCTAGCTCTTATACAGAGCTCTCCGGCTACGGCCGTGAGTGTAAGACTTCGTTTGTAAATATTGTTATGTTTATATAAAAGAACAAGGAACAGGCTATAAGCCTTTGTGCAAGTTTTGTTACTGCTGTGAGTATTACTACTGCACTAGCTTTTATATGCAGTCAATACACTTGTGCATATTGTGAAAATTTGGGTGTTTACCTTGGGTTATTATACCCGTAATTATTTACTGCAATTTCTTCTGCAATTCCTTCCTTGCTTACATTATAGAAGGTTCGAATGCTTGTTATATTTAGTTCTTTATATTTTCTATAAATAACTGTAAGTAGAACTCTGTTAGTTTTACCATTTACTAACTTACTAGTGAATTATAGGGTTTAACCCTAGATGGCGGTGAAGGATAATAATATTGTTTTTCTTCTTTTAAATAAAATGTTAAGTTAAGGTGACATCTGTCACATTAGGTTACTGAGGAAGTTTAAAACACTTAAGCTCGACTACCAAGCATCCTGCATAGATAAACATTTGATGTGTAAACTGAAGATTATGTGTTATTATCAGTTTATAATTTAATCTTCTTATTAATGAGAAAATTGTAAATGTTATATAGTTTGTACCCTAATAACAATATAGGGTTTTATATATTTTATTTATTTAATTATCTTGGAACTGTCAGTAAAATTTCATTTTTAACTTAGATACTTATTTCGAGATTTACTTACCAGGTATCAAGATACTCTCTATATTAAGAATAACAAGTTCTTATAATGCATAAATAATTTACTACAAACTGTCTGTATTAACACATAGTACTTACTAATACATAGTAGTGTTCTTGCCTTTATTGCAATACTGAAATCTCCTTATGAATGAGTAAAAGTTTTTACTGCTACACAGTTTTACCTTTGAAAGGAAATAAGATTAGGAACTGTTAAATTACCTGCCGTTCGAACAGTAAGTTCGATTCTAGGAAAAAATATAGTAATAAAAATTCTATCTTAAATTAAAAAGCAAAATTATAAAGAATACTTTACTATTTTTATAATGTTTATATTATCTATCTGACAATTCTGTAACTTTTATATAAATCCCTTAGTTTATTTTATATTACTTGGAAATAGTATTTATATTTGATTCTTCTGTATTTTACTATACTATTTACATTCTACTGTAACTAGTTTATTCTCTAAAAAAAAAAAAAAAGTTTACTTACAACTGTGTTGTAAGTACAAATATTAACATGCTGGTATTCGATAAATAAAAGAATGTTATTTCTGTATCTTGTTCTTACCTTGACTTAACTTCTTGAAGTAAAAGAATCTGAACACCAGGAAGGAAACTTTATAATAATAGTATAAATTCTAATCTAACTTCTACTATCTTTCCTTTACTGTAGAATTTACTGAAACAAATAAAATACAGTAATAAAAGGTGGTTTTAAGTCTATGAGAAAATAACATATGCATTTGTAAAACATTAGTAGTTACTGGAAGTAAAATAAGAAACTCGGTTCAGAAGGATAATACTTCACAATACCGAGGTACTGTGCTGGAGTACAATCTGGTGATACCAGATGTGGAAAAACACAGTAACTATTAGCAGATTTAACCACTGATATTCTGAGATACTAACTTTACTGAAACTAACTAACTCCTCTGACATATAAAATAAACATAACATGCATTCATTTATACTCAGTAACATAAGAAATAAGTGACAGAACCTGTTTGAGCTGTGGACAACAACAGCAATGGGAGGCCGTTCCTCCCTACCAACTCCTGGAGAGCGCTCAGACAACGACTTCTCAGGACCCCTGAGCTTGCTCTGGTCTCCCTGGCTGGAACTAGGTGCAGCAATGTCAGATACTAGTCCTCAACTCAGTATGAATCCTGAACTTATCAGTAAGTTCTTCCAGCTAAAAGCTGTAAATAAAATCAAGTTACTGCAGCAATCCACTCAGAACACTTCCTTACTGTTTTCCCTCTTTCCTCAATGAAATTCCTGAATAACATTCACCTAAATGAATTCACTCTGGAATAAAATCTGAGCAACCTCAGCTCTCTTCATTGAGTACTTTTAAAAGATTGCCTAGGTCTTTGTTGGGTTAACTGTCATTTAATGAGCCACCTTCTCTGATTCCACTTTCTTGGGGAATCATGACCCCAAATATAGGGAAGTTGCCACCTGCAACTTAGGAAGTGTTTGAGGATGCTGCCACTTGTCTTTTGCCTTTCCACCTAGTTCCATCCACCAGTTTGACCAGTAACCTCTTTTTAACAGCTCTCCCATGCTGTTGTCTCCATAATTTATTTATTAATAATAAAATATTATGAATTACACTCCATTACCGTTNTGAGTCATCAATCCCTACTTAGGATTAAGTTTAACATAATGTCTCAGAAATATAATAAAACAATTTACATAATTTTACAAAATTGGGGTATGTGACATAGTGCCCCTACCTTGTATGTTTATACATGGTATTTGTATGGTTATGAATCTTATTATATTTAAGGATCTACCTATGACAACTTTGCAAGTAACACATAAGATCATAATGGCTTATGATGGAAATGAGAAGCCACTAAAGACAAAAATCCAAGGATTCTACAAATGACAAGCATAGACAAAGAGAAGCCGTGGGGATTTTTTTATGGGGCATGCCAAGGGGACCTAAGGTTCTATGGGTTCGAGTAATCCATTTTATTGATATCTCATATTACATTGTCTAGAATATGTTGTTAGGAGTAAAAGAACATGGTATAACTTTACACTATGTGGATAGTTTGAAGGCATCACGTGACAAAGTTATAAACCATTTACAAGTTATGGGAGACTTAAAATATTATGATAGAGTGGGCAACCGAAATAATAATACTAATAATTTAGACATGATCCCAGTTATGAATCAAATTATATAGGGAAAATTTATTTTTCATGATATTTCCTTTACACATGTATCTTGAGAATTCAACACTAGAGCTGACAACTTATCCAAGGATTCTTTACTCTTGTAGGAGGGCACCTTTACTAAACAATTCTTTGAAGGAGAGACTCTCCTACCAACTTCAAATCTCACTTTTACTAATTTTGTTTATGTTTAGAGTATGCTTTAAGTTTATCATTTCATTTGGATGCATGGGAGACCATGAAGTCTTTTTTGTATGGGAAAGAATTAGAAAAGTTCATGTATATGGTATTGGAATATTGCAATCTATTATACCATGGAACATTCTTACAAGTACTAAGAGGGTTAATTTTATTTTCAAAGGAGTCCCTTTTTGGACATAAAATGTATATTTGATTTCAAACTTTGAAATATCAATACGATTGTTTTTTTTTGTTAGAAAGAAAGTTGGTAAATTCCACAAACAATGGCTTTCATTATGGAGACTATGGCTTGAGTTAGAAGAAACTAGCACTACAAACCTGAGTTTGATTCTGCTACCCATAAGAATGTTGGATATGGTAGTTTGATATTACTAAACTTTACATACAATTCCATAAGTCAATAAAATTTGACATATAACTTTATGAGTATATATTGTTGAAGAACTCAAATATATATAGAGCAGTGGAAATACGCCCTTTTGCAAACCTATAAATTATTTAATGGTTTTCATTAAATAACGATAATATGACATGGTTTTCATTATATCGTTATTTTATTTTTTATTTTTAAAAAATGAAATAAGTAGTAACTTGATATTTGATTAGAAATCAAAGTTACGTATATCCAGATCATGTACAACCTTTCCGAGCATAAAAACAACATTCCTCCGAGTACATCAAAATAACAAACTATCATCATATGACAAAATTTGATACAACAAAAGCCAATCAAAATGGCCTTCACTACATAGAACATATCATAGAAACAAATGCCAAGATGACCACAATATCCAAAATAGATTCAATTGGTGTCAACTAAACAACTCTAAAAAACATGGCATGAGGCAGAGTCAACCAACACATCAAACACATATTCATTGAAAAGGACAAGTACATCCATTGACGGATCACCTTCATGGAGAGGAAATCCTCTTGCCTATTGATCTCCCTATAAACATGTTCAAAAGAGATATCTAAGAATTATGTCATCAAAGATCGGATCCTGATCAACCATTGCTCCAACTATAAGGTATGCATATGGAAAACACCATTAGCCCAATTTATTGCAACCCTTGAATCACTAAATTTATTGATCCAAAAAATACCTCTTTTTTTTGGAAAACCACAATAAGCCCCCAAACACCAGAAATTTTGCCCAAGTGTTGCTACCTTTCCCTACCACCATTCTAAGGTGGTTTTGATGATGCTTTTTGATAGTTAGTACCATACTCGCACCACATAACCCTTCTTTAGTAGTCCCATCAAAAAAACCTATCGTGATGCCTTCGTCAATTTCTGGCCTCATAATTATTCTACCCTTCAGAATATGATATATTACATTATGTTCATGAAGTGCTCTAATAACTTAGGCAATCACGAGGAGAATGGAAAGCTTGATGTCTTCAAATGTACAACGATTTCTTGATTTCCATACCTCCCAAATGAGAAACAAAGGCGGATTTTTAAATTTGTCTCTTTAAAGGAACCAATTTACCATAAAGTCCTTGAAGCTGGGCCTATTCCATTCATCCACATAGTTAAGTCTAAATTTCAAATACTGCCAAATGGATCTAAAAATGTTGCAATGACATAACAGGTGGGAGACACTCTCATCTTATGACAGGAAAAGTGCACATCTTCTAGGCCCCACAAATCCCCACTTGATTAGATTGTCCCACGAAATAATTTTGTTCATGATACACAACCAAGCGAAACATTTTATTTTTAAAGGATTTCTTTTGCCTCCACAACTTCATCAACTACCTACAGGAGGAGAAGATCCTTGCCTCTACAACAATAGCTTCATATGCTTTCCTTGCTAACAATCTTCCATTACTGTCTGCCCAGTCCCAAACTAAAGAACCAACATTAGCAGGCAAAGCGATCCCATGTCAATGCCAATACATAACCATTCCATTCCTCCTTCACTTTGTCAGATAAACCTAGCTAATTTACCCGATACTAATAAGGTGCATACAGAGCGTCACAATCATTCCTTTTTACATGTGCTAAAGCAAAGATGTTCTTGTTGTGGACTTGATTGATCAATGCCCTTGATATTCGAAAGTCATCGATGATTCCTACAACACGACCGATACCAAGAAAAATCTGCACACCATTTCCAACTCTCCAGCTTAACCAACTTTCGAGAATGGGAAAAGCTTTGATAAGACCCTTTCAGACAATGGAGGAATCGATAGTGCTTAAGCTCAGCTTCCACCAATGGATGATCGGGACGCCTCTTAAATATTTAGCCTTTATAGTTCTGCTCCACAATCTTGTGTAAAAAGACTTCTCCACAAGCTTTTTGCTCGTAGTTCTTGACTGAACCATTCCGATCGCTTGATGTCCCATCCACCCAATTGTTTAGGAATAACTACAATTTCTCAAGATGATAAATGAGGCTTCGATTGTTGGTAGCCACTTGCCCATACGAAGTGAAAGATCCTCCTTTAAATGTTATTGATCACTAACATAGGAACCAGAGAAAGAGAAAACCAATAGATAAGCAAACTTTGAAGAACAAAGTTAATCACCACCAACCTTCCACCGACTGAAAATCAATGAAAGGTCCAATTCTTTATTTTTCTGTCTACCTTCTGCACTAATCAATTCCAATAAGTTATTCTATATCCATTTGGCATCATATTATAGCCAAGGTATTTGAAACCCTGATCGAGTTTCTCCACACTACAAGGAAACGAGCCTCTGATTTGTTCACAAATCTTTGCTTTAGGGTTATTATGAAGAAACAAAGATTTTTCCACACTAACCAACATCCCTGAAGCTTTGCAAAAGCAATAAATGATCTCTTTGTACCATTGCCATTCTTCAACATTGCCTAAACCTAACGACAACACATCATCAATGAAAAGTAAATGAGATATATACAAGGTTCAATAAATTTTTATACATCTAATCTTCTGCTCCTCCTTTGCTCTGTTAATGAGCCTACTCAAGCCTCCAATGACTAGAATAAATAGTAATGGCGATAATGGGCACCCTTGTCTTAGGCTCATACCGCAACCGAAAAATGAAGTAGAGGAACCATTTATCAACACAACAAAAGTAGTTGAGCTTATGCAAGGCATAATCGAGTTGGTAACCTTAACTGGAAGCCCAATTTGGATCAACACAAATATGATAAATGTCTAGTCAACTCGATCATAAGCTTTAACAAGATCCATCTTCAAAATAAAACTAGCAAACGTTTTACTTTCACCAAATGGAGACATTCCTGCGCAATCCCCACTGCATCCAAAATTTGTGTGTTTGATAAGAAGCCAAATTGCTCAGGTAAAATGCATTTCTCTAAGAAGCCAAGTTGCTCAGGTAAAATACATTTAAAATGCATTTCTCTAACACTAGCTGAATTATAACACTAGCTTAATTATATTTGAGACACTTTTTTTTTAATATAAGATAATTTTCATTAAATAACAAGATTGATTCAACTTAAGATATGCCATAAAAAATAATTACTCTAATAAATCATTAACAATAATGATTCATCTTAAGATATGCCATAAAAAACGATTACTCTAATAAATCCTTAAAATTGTCTCTTCCTACTATCTTTGCATACAAAAATATTCGAAAGCATTAACATGGACCACACAATAATTAATAAAAAATGTCTACTGTGCAAAGTAGAATGGCGAGAGCTTATATCCTTTTCCAAACAAATATAAAATTTTTAACAGCTCTGTCTGCCGTATTCGTTTAGCCTTCGAAGGGTTGATGGTTCAGTGTCGATCATCGTCTTTGCAAATCGATCAACAAACTCTGTGACTCCCATCTGTTCTCTACCACACTAATTTTGCACTTGTCCGTTCAGGATAGACGGATTTCGTGACTGAATCTTCCCTCCGCACTCTTGCTGGACTGCTCGCCAAGGGTTTTGAATTCTTCTGCTAATAGTTTTGATTGTTTAGGGTTTTAGATATGGGGGAAAAAGAAAATGATGATGGATTGAAGAGACTGGAATACTTATCCTTGGTTTCCAAGGTCTGTACAGAGCTGGAGGCTCATATTGGATGTGCGGACAAGGTCTTGGCAGAGTTTATTACGGACTTGGGTGAGAAGAGCGAGACTGTGGAAGAATTCGATGCACAGTTGAAGGCAAATGGAGCAGAAATGCCCGAGTATTTCGTGAGGACATTGCTTACGATCATTCATGCCATTCTTCCTCCAAATACGAGATCGGAGAAGGATAGAACAAACGGCGTTCCACCTGCCAAGTTCCCAGGCCTTGCGGTGCCCGATAACAGACTGAGGGTTAAGGAATTAGAGAAGGAGATTGAAAAGGAGTCGAGGAAGGGTTCTGATAGGGAAGATGATCGTGGTAGAGGAGAGCGGAGGCACGAAAAGAATAGCAGGGATGGGGAGAAATATAGCAGGAGGGAAGAGGGTTACGGCGATGATAGAAGAGACAGAGGCAGAGATAGAGACAGGGATAGGGATAAATATGGCAAAGGTAGGGACAGGGATAAGGATACATATAGCAAGGACAGAGACAGGGATAGATATAGCAGAGATAGGAGGGAAGAGAATGCGGATGGCAGAGATGATGAAAGGAGCAGAGGGCACAAGGATAAAGTTGATTACAGAGATGACAGAAAGCAGAACAACTACAACAAGGAGCCTGAGTTGTTTGGGGTTTATCAGGGTAGGGTTTCTAGGGTGATGGATACAGGGTGCTTTGTTCAGTTGAATGATTTTCGGGGGAAAGAGGGTTTGGTCCATATTTCTCAGATTGCGAGCAGGAGGGTGGTTAATGCCAAGGAAGCCGTTAAGAGAGATCAGGAGGTTTGGGTCAAGGTCATTTCTATATCGGGACAGAAATTGAGCCTTTCCTTGAGGGATGTTGATCAGAAAACAGGTGAGGACCTGTTGCCTATGAAGAAAAGCACCGATGATGATACTCTGAGGGCCAATCCTCTCAGTTTCAACCAGCCTCCCACAAAGAGGACCGGGCTTTCAGGTATCACCATTGTGGAAGAGGACGAAAACATGCCTTCGCGGAGGCCCCTGAAGAGAATGAGCTCTCCCGAGAAGTGGGAGGCAAAGCAACTGGTTGCATCCGGGGTTTTGGATGTGAGGGAATATCCTATGTATGACGAAGATGGCGATGGAATGCTTTACCAAGACGAGGGAACTGCTGAGGAGGAGCTTGAGATTGAGTTGAATGAGGATGAGCCTGCTTTCCTGCAGGGGCAGACTCGTTACTCGATCGATGTTTCACCTGTGAAGATTGTGAAGAATCCCGATGGTTCATTGCAGAGAGCAGCGATGACGCAGTCGGCGCTTGCGAAGGAGCGAAGGGAGCTTCGAGAACAGCAGCAGAGGACCATGCTGGACTCCATTCCTAAGGATTTAAATCGACCATGGGAGGATCCAATGCCAGAGACAGGTGAGAGGCATCTTGCACAGGAGTTGAGAGGTGTGGGGCTTTCTGCTTATGATATGCCTGATTGGAAGAAGGATGCTTTTGGCAAAGCGCCAACTTTCGGACAGCGATCAAAGCTCTCAATTCAGGAACAGAGGCAGAGCCTTCCTATCTACAAGTTGAAGAAGGAATTGATCCAGGCAGTGCATGACAACCAAGTTCTGGTTGTCATTGGGGAGACTGGCTCCGGAAAGACCACTCAAGTGACCCAGTATTTGGCAGAGGCAGGCTACACTACTAGAGGTAAGATTGGCTGCACCCAACCTCGCAGAGTGGCAGCTATGTCTGTGGCAAAAAGAGTAGCGGAGGAGTTCGGATGTCGTTTGGGGGAGGAGGTTGGGTATGCCATTCGGTTCGAGGATTGCACCGGGCCAGAGACTGTGATTAAGTACATGACCGATGGTATGCTTCTTAGAGAGATTTTAGTTGATGAAGAACTATCTCAGTATTCGGTTGTCATGCTTGACGAGGCCCACGAGAGGACAATTCATACAGACGTGCTGTTTGGTCTCCTGAAGCAGCTGGTCAAACGCAGACCCGATCTTCGGTTAATTGTCACCTCTGCCACTCTGGATGCCGAGAAATTTTCAGGTTATTTCTTTAATTGCAATATTTTCACTATCCCAGGGAGAACTTATCCTGTAGAGATACTGTATACCAAGCAGCCGGAGAGTGACTATTTGGATGCTGCATTGATCACGGTCATGCAGATTCACTTGACAGAACCGGAAGGCGATGTTCTTCTCTTCTTGACAGGACAGGAAGAAATTGATACTGCCTGCCAGATTCTCTATGAGCGAATGAAAGGACTTGGAAAGAATATTCCTGAACTAATCATCTTGCCAGTATACAGTGCTCTTCCTAGTGAGATGCAGTCAAGAATTTTTGAACCTGCTCCTCCAGGTAAAAGAAAAGTGGTTGTGGCCACCAATATTGCAGAAGCTTCTTTGACGATTGATGGAATCTACTATGTTGTTGATCCTGGCTTTGCGAAGCAGAATGTTTACAATCCGAAACTTGGTCTGGATTCGCTGGTCATTACCCCAATTTCTCAAGCATCGGCTAAGCAACGTGCTGGACGTGCTGGTCGTACAGGTCCTGGTAAGTGTTATCGTCTGTACACAGAAAGTGCATATCGCAATGAGATGTTGCCCACCACTGTGCCAGAAATACAGAGAATTAATCTTGGACTCACAACACTCAACATGAAAGCCATGGGAATCAATGATCTCCTCTCTTTTGATTTTATGGATCCCCCTCCTCCGCAAGCGCTTATATCTGCAATGGAACAGCTGTACAGTTTAGGAGCTTTGGATGAGGAGGGCCTTCTTACCAAACTGGGGAGAAAGATGGCTGAGTTTCCGCTAGAACCTCCATTGTCAAAGATGCTCCTTGCCAGTGTAGATCTTGGCTGTAGTGATGAAATCCTAACCATAATAGCAATGCTTCAGACGCAGAACATCTTCTACAGGCCTCGAGAGAAGCAAGCTCAAGCGGACCAAAAAAGGGCAAAGTTTTTCCAACCTGAAGGGGACCACTTAACATTATTAGCTGTGTATGAGGCCTGGAAGGCAAAAAACTTCTCAGGTCCATGGTGTTTTGAGAATTTTGTGCAGTCTCGCTCTTTAAGGAGAGCCCAGGATGTGAGAAAGCAATTACTTACCATCATGGACAGGTGTGTTTACAAACTCCTTGGCATTCTTTTTGTTTACACTGCCTGTTCAAATTTGATTTATTGCTGCCAAGTTTCTTTTTTCCATGGAAAAATACTTTATATTTGATATTTCAAAGGTTGAAATTATAATTTTTTTCCACTGGAGAAAAACATATTTTATATTCAAGATGAACACAAAATACAATCATCATGTGCACAGTTACACCACGAGTAAATTTGGCTCTTTGACTCAGCCCAAACCACTGTAGTTTTGCCAAATAAGTTATCTATGATCTACAAGACAATTAGGTCCTATTCTCCTAGTCGCTTACATTTCCAACAAAAAAATACTGCAAAATAATTATTACAATCCTCAAAAATTCTCTAACAGGTTGTTCAGCTAGAAAGTATGGAATCACCAGAGCACTCTTCTAGAAAGTATGGTCCACTGGAGAAAAACATATTTTATATTCAAGATGAACACAAAATACAATCATCATGTGCACAGTTACACCACGAGTAAATTTGGCTCTTTGACTCGGCCCAAACCACTGTAGTTTTGCCAAATAAGTTGTCTATGATCTACAAGACAACCAGGTCCTATTCTCCTAGTCGATTACATTTCCAACAAAAAAATACTGCAAAATAATTATTACAATCCTCAAAAATTCTCTAACAGGTTGTTCAGCTAGAAAGTATGGAATCACCAAAGCACTCTTCTATAGTGTAAGTGTCTTTTTCCAGTACCAAGCCAGCTTTAGAGAGTTCATCTGCCTCAGAATTTTGCTCATGGTACAAGTGCTGGAATGTGATCATCTGAAAGTGGACTTTAAATTTTTTTTAACTCAGCAGCCAGCTCTGATATATTCAAATTTATCACCATAATTTTTTCAAGCATCCAGTTTATAGAAATAAGAGTCACCTTTTAACTGTAACATTAAAAGCTGATTGTTGATGGCATAGTTGAAGAGAAAATTTAGTGGAAGAAACTACCCAGGTTGTTAGTACCTCTGGCAGCATTTTCTTTGAACTGAATAACTTCTGCATCCATGGGATATAGATTAAACCCCAGCCCCATCACAGAATCCTGCATCCTACAAGCACCGCCAAAGAGGAACCAAGGCTTTCTTTTGTCCAAGTCCAGTTCTTTCAGAATACTGGGCTTTTTTGGGATGTCGGTGTTAACAAAATGCTTCTGGAGTGCTATGACCTGATTTGAAACTTGAAAAGAGGGGAGGTATTTATCTCCGAATGTAATTTTATTGCACGCCGCGCGCCAACCTTATTCCCCAGCAGAATAAATATGGGAGTGTTTTCCAATTCCGAAGCACCCTGTTTCGATACCAAGATTTTAAACATCTCTCAATAGTGTCTTCCTTCCACAGTCCTTGAAGTCCAGTTGCTTGTTCAATGTCTGACCAAACTTGTATTGTATAGAAACACTTAACAAACAGGTGGACATTATTCTCAGATTCCTGCCTGCATAACAGACAAATACCTGACCCTTCTTTCCTTTTCCTCAGAATCCAACACCAAGTTAGCACTTTCCCATTGATTGCACACCACATCAGGATGTGAGTTTTTAGTGGTGCTATAGACTTCCAAACATGTTTTCACCACCAATTTCCTAGGATACCGGACTCACTGATCACAGCTTCATATCCAAGTTGTGTCGTATAAGCACCTCCCATCATATTATAACACCATGCTAAGGAGTCCTTAACCTTCGAGATACAAATACGGGCTTTTCTTAATTTTGCTAAGAATGTGTTCCGAGTATGTGTATGACCAGCTGCTAAACCGATATCTTCTGCAGAATTCCAACCTTGACTCATCGATCAGTTGTATCCACGTTCACAATCTGGTGTGACATGGCCCCGCTTGAATTTTGTAGATGTTGTATGATTTCCTCTGGCAAATAGATCTTGGGACTGCACCCAACAATAGCATCTCAACCAATTCTTATCTCTTGACCAATTCCAGCTTTACATGCTAAGTATTTTAAGATCAGAGGAAATGCCTGTTTAAGCGCCTTGCATTGGTTCAAACATTCCTGATACACTGTTGGTTTTTGCAAACCAAATCGATAATGGTCCTTAGGGCTATGTACTTTTGTACAAGGATATGTTTCCAGAGGCTCTTTGTAATACCCCCATTTTGATCCATAGAATGCATTGACTGTTTATGTGAATATTGTGTATATGCGTTGTATGGTTTCCTAGCGTGGAGCTCAGGGCCAAGGCCCCACTAGTGAATACTCAAGCATTAAAGGCATGTATTTTATATTTTGTTAGCCATGTGCTAGTAAACCATGGAAAATTGTATAAGCATGTAAATATTTTTAAAATTTAATATAAATAAAAATACCAAGAGCTGGCTATGGAAGCAACTAAATGAGGGGGCCATAGGGCTATGTACTTTTGTACAAAGATATGTTTCCAGAGGCTCCTTGTAATACCCCCATTTTGATCCATAGAATGCATTGACTGTTTTTGTGAATATTGTGTATATGCGTTGTATGGTTTCCTAGTGTGAAGCTCAGGGCTAAGGCCCCGCTAGTGAATGCTCAAGCATTAAAGGCATGTATTTTATATTTTGTTAGCCATGTGCTAGTAAGCCATGGGAAATTGTATATGCATGTAAATATTTTTAAAATTTAATATAAATAAAAATACCGAGAGCTGGCTATGGAAGCAATTAAATGAGAGGGCCATGTGTATTGACTAGGGAGAGGTGAGGGGGTTATGGGATTGAACCCTGTGTTGCCAATTGTCATTTTGAGAACCCATCTTGACTAGCCATGTTGCCATTTATTTCTGTTGTGAAGAAGTAGTTGGGGAAATTAGCTCATAAAATTAATGGAGCATGGGCAACCCAGAAATTCGTATGGCAGGTTATGGGCTCAGTTTACTTGACCCATAAGTCATCTGCTTCATGGGAATTCATTTTCCACCTTCCCCAAATCATTGTTGAACAAGGGGAGAGCATTTCAGAGCCAGCAATGCATTCCCGACAGTGTAATTTGCAGAAATCGCAACTTGGAAAGAACCCACGTTTTGAAGTGCCAAAAAAACTGAGAATTTCATGTGAGTAAATTCCAATGGGGGATCCATAGATATAAACCTCAGGGCAACATTGAGAGTGCAAGAAGCCAAAAAATCCGTTGGAAAACCCAAATTTGGAAGCTCGAAAGTGAAAATTTGTGTTTGACTATCATATGCCCAGAAATTGGAAAATCCAAGAGTGGGCTGAAGAGGGAGCGAGTGATAAAGTTTTAGGGTTAGGTTAGGATTTGACAAAAATATACTTTAATGCATAAAAAAAGAAGTTAGATCCAGAATAGTACTGCTGCAATAAATTCAAACATAATTTTCATCTCTTTCAACTTCAACACTCTACTGGTCATTACGTTAAAGTTGGTCCTTGAGATGATTTACCAGATGCCATGTATAGTAACTACTAACAATATTATAACTGATGAAACAATACAATAACAATGTACATGAAATAACAACAGTACTAGACAGTAACAAAGAATAGTAACAATGCTAATCTGGAATTGTTTCGGATCAACCTTATACTCAGATACTTTTAGGTTCTGATATTGTCATCGAAGGGACAAGTCACCTAGATGAACAAATGACGTACCTTGAGAGAGGGCTTATGAGGGTTATAGTAGTAAGGGTACAAACCTCAGATTCTTAAGCAACATGAAGAAAAACTTCAATCCTTTATCCATGCTTTAGCAACACTTCTTAAGAAGGAAAAGACACCTTCACAAAATACAACCCAGCCCTAGGAGACTTCACGGCTCAGCCTAGCAGGCTGTAAATCAAACATAACTCAACAGAAATGTAACACAGTTCAGCCCTAAAAGTTACTATCAGGTCATAGCTTAGCCTAGCAGGCTGTAAATGAAACATAACTCAACAGAAATGTAACACAGTTCAGCCCTAGAAGTTACTATCAGGTCACAGCTCAGCCTTAGAGGTTGTTACAGATTAGGGCCTTAGAGGTTGTTACAGATTAGGGCCCAACCTTAGTGGCTGTTATAAGTCCACATCCCAGCCAGCAGGAGGACACCAAACAGTCACGACCAGCAGGAGAGATGGTCACAGCCAGCAGGAGAAAGGACAAACAGTCCCATAGTTTAATCTCAGAAGGTCATGGATGAGCCCAACAAAAGCCAAAGAGGTCACTGCTAGCAGCAGAAGGGTTATAACCCACTTCTAAGAACATCAAGAGCCCAAGATGTCAACTCCAAGCAACAGAAACCTTAGACGTCAATTGAATTGCAGCAGCATATTCAAAGAATCAGATCTAACTTTTTTTTTTGTCAAGATGCCACACTCAAAGGAAGAAGTGAATCTTTAATTTATAATATTGACAAGCCTTCTAGAAAGATTACTCAACTACTCCTAGCTTTTAGGAGTTTTACCAATCAAAAACATAAAATAAAGTTAAGTGAAGTTACAATATGGTACCAATGGTTAAATGGTCTTACAAAATAAAAACCATAAAATAAAAGTTGACTTAGGATAGGGTACCGATGGTTAAATGGTCTTACAAAATACAAACCATAAAATAAAAGTTGACTTAGGATAGGGTACCAATGGTTAAATGGTCTTACAAAATAAAAACTATAAAATAAAAGTCATCATACTAAAGGTACACACAATAAGAGTGCTAGGACCAAGTAAAAGATAAAGGACCATGAGTCAACCAAAGGGATCACAATAAGAAGAAAAGGCAACCCTCATACCCATAACACCAAGGTGTACCATAAAGGTGGATAAACAACCCCTTTTACCCATAGAACCAACAAGACCAAGGAAGACCAAGGACTTCAATCTTTTCTCTCTCAAGGTACATTGTTACATACATTTTTTATCATCACTGTATAAGGAGAAGATCCAAACGAGATGGTGTGATCCTTTGGTCCTCAATACTGCTCCCAAGGGTTTGGTGCTAGTGACATCATCAAGGGGTGGCTAATCCCTTGAGAAACAACCTCACAATAACCGATTAGGATAGAGGGCATCGCACATCATCATCTTGGTCAACTTGACCAAGATTCACTTGGTTAACTGACCAGGAATGTACCTACAGGAGCTGCTTGGACATCGTGTCCATGAAACTGTCTGGTCCCAGACTAGAATACCCTAGAGACATATAGGGGCCTTAACCATATGTTAGGGACTTTGCCATGGCATCAACCTGCTTGGGTCCCAAACCAAGAACCCCAGGAGACTACTGGGGGCCCTAGGGTACCTTCTAGGGTCTTACTCTACCCTAGTTAACTTACTAGGGTACCATCCTCCCTGAGAATGGGTCTCGTAGCTGCACTAACTTTAACAGTGGGATTAGAGGTTTGAATTGCTTGGTAAACATAGTGAAGGCAAGAATCTCTGAGGATTTAGTTGCTTGGACCTTTCTATGCCCACCCTAAAGAGCACTGGAGGGAAGGGGCGCCTGAGGGGCTGTGTAGCAAAGAAGGAGACCTTCCTTATGTTGGGTGTGGTAGGTAAATGGGTGCCAAGACTGTTTGAAGTCCAATTGAGATGCCTGCAACTATGTGGTTGAGCTCACTGGCTTAGCTATCTCCTTCCTTGCCTCCTTACTTGTCTGACAATCCCAGCTGTGTGCTGGCTTAGCATGAATACTTGCACCTATGGCTATGAGTGGCCCAGAGTAGTTCCTCCTTAGTGGATACACAACCCAACTTGGGGGTGGTCTATGAGTTGAAAGAATATAGGCTGGACAGAGACCTACGGTTGGGTGGAACGTTTCTCTGCCATCGCCAGTTGCTTGGACGACTTTAGTTAAAGATAAGTGTTTATTGCTATCTTTGTTTATGCTTAATTTATGTGCTATGAATCACTGTTAATTGTGTTAAATTGAATGAACATACCCAACATGAACTGTTCAGTTGGATGCTTGTAAATAGCATAAAAATGGTTTTATTGTTATGCATGGTTTATTAAATTATTTGTCATGTCTGTGATGAACATGCTGGTAACAACATGTTGTGTGTGTGCATTAAAAATGTTGATTTTGCTGTATATGCTTAATACGAATCACACATGCATTTAGCTGTTAGTGAATTCTATAATATGGCCATGGGGGGGCGAGATTATAGCATGCCCCTACAGTGCTCGTGTCTCCATTTGTGGTCAATTTGATGGGATGGGACGTGACCCTCTCTTTGGTTAAAAAGTTCTATAGCAATTTGCTCGCAAGAGATCACCCGAAGAGAACAACATCCTTCATTCCCCAACCTCCAAAGGCTTTTTGAAGAGCTGCCTTTTTCCAACTTTTACCTAGTATGGGCCTTTATAATCAGCTAAGCCTTGCCAGAGCAAATCGAAACAAAGTCTCCGAATCTTTTCTAAAGTTCCTTTGGTAATAGATGCTAGGGTGTTCCAAAAGATAGGGACCGCTTGAAGGACGGACTTGACCAAGGTCAAACATCCCCCACGGGACAACCACTTATTGCACCAAAACTTGATTTGTCTCACTATTTTCTCTATTAACAAGAACCAATTTACTCTTAAATATCCATTTGGTTTGATATTGAACCACAGGTATTTGAATCCATCGTCAAGTTTGTACTATGGAAAAGGGAGTGCTCTCCTTATATCTGAAATATCTGCTGCCCCAGGGTTGTACAAATATAATGCAGACCTACCCTCATTCACCTCCATACTTGTCGCCTTCCTAAAGATCCTCAAAATTTCTTCAAGTAATTCACCATCACATCTGTTCAAAGGATAGAAGACAAAACATCGTCCACAAAAAGAAGGTGTGACCTGTAAACCAGTGTTACAAAAATCGGACCGGAACCTGTAAAATCGACCGGTCCGACCGGTTTTGGGGCCTCACCGTGTCAAACTGGAAATGACCGGGTTTTGTATGGAACTTGACCGGTTTTACCGGTTTCGGTCCGGTTTTGATCGGTTTCGGTTTCAGTTTTGACCGGTTCCATATATAACTGTACAACGACGCTTAGGAGGGTATTTGTTAATTTAAAAAATAAAAATAAAAGTTGGTTGTGTGGGGAAGGTTCTAGTGAAATATGCTTAGTATGGCACTTAACAAGAACACTTTTTGCAAATTTGTGTATAATGGTTTGGATTTACATGGTTGCACATGAACATATATATAATTTTTCAAAATTTAAGTAGTTTTTGTATTTTTGGTGGAACAGTTTTGTGATCCGTTTTTATTTTTATTTATTTTATTATTATTATTATTTTTTTTCGGTTTTGGTCTAGTTCTGGTACAGGTCCGGTTTTCAGGGTCGACTATTCAACCATCGGTTCAGTTTTTGTAACCTTGCTGTAAACCATTCCCTAAGTAGATACCTGAGTATAGTCATTTATCTTTCATATCCAGAAATGACAAACCAATAGAAACCGTAAAGGGATAGGGGCAGGCTTTGCAAAGTCCCCTAGAGGCCTAAAAGAATGAAGACGCAGAACCATTTATAAGTACTGAGAAGTTAATCGACTAAATACAATCTAGTATCCAACGAACAAGTGGGAGAGAAAAGCCTAGGTGGATTAATGAAAGGTTGAGAAATAACCAAGATACCCCGTCGAAAGCTTTCGACGAATCAGTCTTAAGAACAACAGTCGGAATATGACAACTCTTAATGGAGTGAATGCTTTCTTGACTCGAGTCGATAGCTTCGTGTAGCTGGTGGCCATTTTAAAAGACCAAACTGCTCATTGGACATGTAGGTCAACAATACAGGCTTTAGATGGGAGACAATAACCTTTGAGATAACTTTATAGATGCTGTTGCCAAGGGAGATTGACTGGAAATCGTTGAAGGAGTTAGGGTAGTCTTTTTTGGGGATGATAAGAGTAATGAACGTGGAGTTTATATTCCCAGGCACCTAAAACAACAGTTGCAATATGACAAGTTGGAGTGAATGGTTTCCTGAGTCGATAGCTTCGTGTATTTGGCGGCCATTTAAAAGACCAAAATGTTCATTGGACATGTAGGCCAATGATACAGGCTTTAAATTGGAGGCAATAACCTTTGAAATAACTTTATAGAGGCTGTTGCAAAGGGAGATCGACCATAAATTGTTGAAGGAGTTAGGGCAGTCTATTTTGGGGATAAGAGCAATGAACGTGGAGTTTTTATTCCCAAGCACCTTCCCAGAAAGATGTACTTCTTCCACTGTTAAGGTTAGTGTTTTAAACAAAAATTAAATAATGCAGATGTACACAATAAACTTATAAACAGTAAAACAATACTACGAAAGTAAAATCATAAATAATAGAACAACAATAGTAAAAATAAAATAAACTAATCAACAAAAACAAAAACAAATTTGATGACTTACTTGAGTGTATGAACCTTCCTTATAGTGAGAAATAACTTACAGATCAGATCTGGTCTTTTA
>LPNX010595081.1:677023-729501 GCA_001517045.1 Pseudotsuga menziesii | reverse complement strand
GAGAGAGAGAGAGAGAGAGAGAGAGAGAGAGAGTGTTGGAGTATAGGATTAGCTAGTAGCAGCTTATTGAGGGTACAATATATCCAAATTCAACCTCAAGAATTTAACCAAGACAGTCAACAAGCGCCCAGTAGTGAATGGAAGCCATAAAACCCTCACAACAACGGATGGCGGCTTCAAAGAAGGCTACAGTGGTGGACAACAACGACAAAGAAAGCTACAGTAGTGGATGGCAACCATAAGGAGGCAAGTGGTACCCTCAAATAGGCGACAACAGGCAGTTGCACCCTCAAAATAGTCCACACAGGCAACGACATCCACAAGATGACAAATGGCACCCACAAGAAAATCCACACAGGCAACGACACCCTCAAGATGATAAATGGCATCCACAAAACAATCCACACTTGCATCGATACCCTTAAATAGTTCAAAACAGGCGGCAACCCCCTGGCAATAGTCCATGGCTCACACGAGTGGAAGGACAAATGAGTGGACAACTAAAAATGACAACACTGAGTTAGGGCAGCCCCAAAACAAGTGAATCATCCAAGCAAGAGAAACGACATGTTGTAATAACCCTTAGGAATGGCAACGGTGTACAAGGGAAACCTCAAAACAAGTAAATGGCCAAGCAAAAAAACAACTTTGAAACCCTTGACGTCACCCTCAATCTTTGCATCAAAACCCTACGACAATCACATAAGAATTTAGAACTGAGTTGCCTCTTCAAGATATGTTTACAATGTCAGGTTATGCTAGTATTTATAGCCTCTCAATGATCCCTAGAATGCTCCACCTTCTATTTGGTCATTGAGGTTAGGGTTACCCAAATAAAGTCAAAATGTCACCCCTTTTAGAAGGTTCCACATAAAATATATTTTAATGTTAAGACGTCCTAACAAAGGGTTAAGGTACCATACTCAAAAGGGGCTTTAGCACAGAGGATTAACAAGGGAGGGGTCAACACAAGACTAAGCCAACACAAGGCTAACCACAAGTCATCAAAAGATGTCACAACAAGGTGAGAAAACAATCCTTTTAACCACAAGACAAAAGGTGTAACAACAAGGTGGGAAGACAACCCTTTTATTTACAAACAACAAGGTGGGAAAACAACCCTTCTAACCACAAGTCAAAAGGTGAAACAACAAAGTGGGAAAACAACCCTTCTAACCACAAGTCTTAAGGTGAAACAACAAGGTGGGAAAACAACCCTTTTGTTTCTCTTTCTCAGTGTATGTGGTCTACAGGTGTCCTATACAATAACTGGAAGTTTATCATCACCATATAAGGAAGGTTCACACTGGATGATGTGATCCTCTGATCCTCCTGATTGCTCCTAAAGTCAAGTCCTAACGATTCCATCAAGGGGTGGCTAGTTCCTTGAGGAAACAACCTAGCTCAACCATCCTGAAGACCCTGGAGAGGAGGACATCACACATCATCATCTTGGTTAACTAACCAAGATCCACTTGGTTAACTGACCAAGTGCCTATAATGTCCCCATTTTAAATAATTGCATAGCAAGACAATTCCATCAATCCCACTAGTTCCCTAGGTTGGATGGATACATTTGGAATTTTAATAAGGGAGCTAATAAATGATGTTCAGACATTAGAATGGAATACATATTTAATAATGGAGCTAATTAAATAAATACAAGAGAAAATTGAAGTGGCAATGGGGCATGGAGACACATGGAGATTATGTGGCTCACACAAGCTGGAATTTCTATGCCACATGGCATCCTCCTCTTGCAATTTCGAATCCATGGGAAACCTAATGTTCTTGGATGAGTTAGAAGGCTAATATACTTGGCCATATGCATCATTTGTTGAATTTGGAAGGAAATGTAACTTACATGGGAGAGGAAGAGTCAAATGGGAGCTTCTTGGACACTTGTGTTAAAGTTTGTGCAGCTGCGAGACCCATTCTCATAGAGGATGGTACCCTAGTCAGTTGACTATGATAGAGTAAGACCCTAGAAGGTACTCTAGGGCCCCCAGTAGTCTTCTGGGGTTCTTGGTCTAGGACCAAGCAGGTTGATGCCATGGCAAAGCCCCTAGCATATGGTATATGGCTAGGGCCCCTATATGCCTCTAGGGTGTTTTGGTTTGGAACTAGGGATACGATGTCCAAGTAAGTCCTGCAGGTAGTTGATCAACTTTCAGTGTGAGACTGAAACTCAGCTTAGTACTAAGAACCATTCTGCAAGAGAATGGAGGACCCAGTCAGGGTCCAGGGATTGATCAACCTGATTCAGTGTGACACTGAAACTCAGCGTAAGGCTGAAAGCCATTCATTAATAATGGAAGATAATGATGTCCCCTCTCCTAATCGGTTATTGCGAGGTTGCTTCTCAAGGGACTGGCCACCCCTTGACGATGTTCCTAGTGCCTAACCCTTAGGAGCAGTGTTAAGGACAAAAGGATTGTATTATCCGTTTGGATCTTCCCCTTTATACAGCGATGACAAAAGTATATATAAAACATTGTACCTTGAGAGAGAAAAGTTCAAAGTCTTTGGTCCTTTTGATGAATGCTTGTCCACCTGTTTGGTTCACCCTAAATATTATGGTTGTGTGGTTTGTGGTCCCCTTGTTGACTCTTGGTCCTTTACCTTACTTGGTTCTGACACTCGTATTTGGGTGTACCTTTGATTATGATGACTTATGGATTTTATCCTAAGTACATTTACCTAATCCTAATGGTTGTACTAAAGGACCATTGGACCACTTATTGTTTATGATTTTATTAATTAAATCATTGGAATTCTTACCTTAACTTCTTGACCATTTTACTTTTGGCTTTATTTGTTTTATGTAGACCTTGGATACTTTACCTTATCGTTATTTTATGATTTTTATTATTTGTGGACCACTTTATTTTTATCCTAAGTTAATCTAAGTGTTTGACTTTTGGTGTATTATTCACCTACCCTAACCTATATAAAGAGAATAATTAGACCTTTATGTATAGTGTGACTTTCCTCACGTTTCTTGCGTAGTGTTTATCTTACACCTCTGTGTTTTCACTCACGGGCTCGATTTGATCTCTGCAATTGTTTTACTCATGGGATTATCTCTGCGATCTCTGCTTGACCATCGTGACTCCTTCACGTGCTTGACCTTCGCGATCCGCATGCCGGCTGCACCTCTACCCGCACATGTCTCCACCTTCTGGCTTCTTCTCTACCCTTGCGTGTTCTCCTCGCTTGTCGACTGCTCCTCTACCTGCGCGTGTTATCTCCACGCGATCGCTGCAAGTTATCTCCACCGTGATCTCTGCTTCTCACGCTGATCCGAGCCTGCTCCGTGTGTTAGCTCAGTACGCGATCTCTCTTTTGCTCCGTGCACATTTTTCCTCTGCTTTGTGGCGACTGTGTCTTCATGTATCCACCCGCTGCTCCCTGCGTGAAGGTTTTCCGGACAGCATTACCTTGGTCTGTGTATTGTTTATCCTCAGCGATTTCACTCGTCCGTGATCTTTGCTCTTTGCTTGTTTTATTCACGGGTTTATCCTCAACGATTTCTATCCACCGCGATCTCTGCTCTTTGCTTGTTATCTTCACGGGCTTATCCTCACGACTTTATCTCTGTGTGACAGCTTATGGGTTTACCTTCATGATTTGTATCTACGGTTTATCTCGGCATGAGTTCTTATGGGTTTTACCTTTGTGTGATTTATTACGGACTTACCTCATGATCTGTCCCTGCAGTCTATCTCAGCGTGAGTCCTTATGGGTTTTACCTCTATGTGCTGGGTTCCTTTCCCTGGGTGTGGACTGTGTATTTATCATCATGACTGTCAGAGAGTATTGACTGTGCTAAGTATGATTGAGTGTCTCTTGTGCTAAGTGACTGTGTGTCCTTAGCATGAATGTTTTGGGCATGACTGAATTACTCTAGCCTGTACTTTTGATTGACATCTCTCTCTGTTGACTAAGAGTCTGAGGTCTGTTTATGTTTGCTTTAACCCTCTCTCTCAAGGTACGTATATGGTTTACCCAGTTTGACTTGTCCCTTCGGTGACAAGATCAAACTTAGAAATATCCGAGTATAAAGTGGATCCAACAATGGTATGATTTACTAATACGGTATCTATTTTTTATGTACATGATATTCGAAATGAAACATCTCAACTTCAACGCAGTGACCAGCAGAGCGTTAAAATTAACGCAATGACCAGCGAAGCGTTGAGTTGAAAGAGATGAAAATTATTTTCTTGCTTTATTATAGTTTAAATTTTATTAGCAGCACTATTCTGAATCTGAATTTACATGTTCATGCACTTATGTTTATTATGTGTATTAAAACTTCACTAACCTTCAAATTTTAACAACTTGGGCTAGATTCCCTAACATCTATGACACCAATGATGAAGATGCTATGGCATTTATGACTTATTGCAGAACTGAAGGCTTACATTTGACCATTATGACATGTCAGGCCTAAATATAGCATCCAAGAGGGCGCTCATGTGAGTTGGGGAAGCTCAATGGGTCCTTACTTGAATTGGGGGAAGATGGAAGGCTAGGGAAGGGAGGACACATGGCAAATCTTGAGCACACACCCGAATTCGAATTGGCTTGAGTTTGTGGATGGATTGGTAACCTTAGAAGGCTAAGGATGTTTATAAAATACATGGATCAACCAAGAGAAGGGATTTTGATCATTTGAGAAATTTGCATTTGTGAAGAGAGATGTATAATGGATGGCTAGTATCTTGCCTTAGCCAATTTCGAGGGTGAAAGATTTCCATCCAAGTTGGTGTTTAGAGAGGCCATTCAGGTCTTCGTGGAGCTTTAATAGAGTTTGTATTTGCAGGTGTAAGCTACAGGGAAGGTCGTGGTTTCTTCTAGTGCATCACATTCTCTCAACCATTTTTAGTCTTTATTGCATATTCTTGCTCATGGAGGGATTGCGCTTTGGGGGAGCTATTGTACTCTTTGGGAGAGATTCTCATGGTCCATTTCTGATGGTAATAAGCTTAATATACTCTGTTCTTCATCTTCAGAAAGTCTCAGGTCGAAATACCAAATGGTTGTATGTAAACGTGATTATTAATGAGCAACCAATGGCCATTTCCCCACTATATTGATGTATGCCATTGTAATGCTGATGATTTTGAATGAAAGAATGTTTCTCTGATATATCTATGCTGAATGGACTGCCATTGATACTTTGTTCTTCATCTTCAGAAAGTCTTAGGTAGAAATACCAAATGGTTGTATGTAAAAGTGATTATTAATGAGCAAACAATGACCATTTCCCCACTATATTGATGTATGCCATTGTTATGCTGATGATTTCGAATGAAAGAATGTTTCTCTGATATATTTTATGATGAATGGATTGCCATTGATGAGTATTACAAGTTTCATATCCAGCTCTTAAGCATTTGAAGTCATTTTACTCAGTTTATTTGCATTTGGAGAAGATTTGGTGCCATTTCCACAAGGGCCGAACTAGTGATTTTGTAGCTGTTTGGGAGAGGGTTATAACAGCCTTTATAAACTGAACAATGATGCACATGAGACCTTAATAATGTCCCTTGAACATCCTCTGCCTCTGTTCAGAAATTCGAGTGGGTTTGGGAGCATTTGGAAATCCATTTTCAGCATTTACCATGGGGGAATTGGAACCCTAATTTGCTAGTGAAAACTCCTACCTTGGACAGAATATTAAACAAGTTTACAGAAGTCTTTGGAGGGTCATAAATCATCCATGAACATCATATTCAAGTCTTAATATAGTCATATACATTCTCAGAAGATTTGGGAGCATTTGGGTCAATTTGGAGACCTAGACATCAAAACTAGTCAAAGGTTGAAATAGGGGAAAAACTGGAAAATTGGTCATTGTAATAAAAATTCTTAAAAAGGGACATTAAAGTGGTATCGGAGCATGTTCCTTGCACCTGTGCATTAAGACCATCCATTGAATAAAAGTTGCAGACATGTCGTGGTTTCATAATCGACCCACCAAGCCCACTTTCCTTCCTCCTCGGCCAATGAAAGAAGAAATTACAACCATAGATATTGAAGCATGTTTCCAGGAGTATCGAACTTTGAAAGGGGATATTCATGAGAGGTATTTTTTCCAAGAATATCTTGTCAAGTATGGATTTAGGCACAAGAAGGAAAATGTGAATTCATTAAGGAATAATCGACAATGCACAAGTTTGGAGGAGCATGAAATGAGAAAAAATCAGCCTACTTGTGAAAAGAGCCTAGATACACCATTAAAGGAAGAAACATAGAATAATGAAGTGGAGCATCAATTACCTAAAGGTGATTGCAAAGAAGAACATAAAGAGGAAAGTGAAGACAAACACACAATCTTTGCTGATGGGGGTTGTGCAAATCAAAGAGAATCTGCTAATGGATCCTTGAATTACGAAGGAGTACCTACTGATGGGTGCTCACAACTCTATGTTGGTGACACAAAGATCAGATTTGAAAATGTTGCTGCAATCCAAATTTCTCATGAGCATAAAGATGAATACCTTGTAGCAGATAATGAAGAACCAAGATCAACTTCCTATCACCACTTGAGCTTCAAGAAGTTGATCAAATCAAGAAGAAAGAAGAAGAGGAGGTTCACTCCCTCAACAATCCTTAATTGAAGGGTCTTTGAAGATGAGTGAAAGGGATATCCAAGAGGCCCTCAGTATACTCCATGACAATCAATCATTGGTTTCAACTTCTTGTTGGAAAGTTTTTTCATTGGAGGAGCCATCCTTCCTTGAAGACATGGAGAAGATTCAAAGAGCAATGTGCAACATCAAAGGTAATTTCATGTCTTTGCTTTTTGATAGAGAAAATGTCATTGAGCTTAGTGAATGGTTACATGAATCGTACTTGAAGAATAATGAAGATATTCATAAGCCCAAAATTCAAAATGAGCAACTTCTTGAGAGGTTGCAAAATACTTGTTCTTCCTCCTATGTTTCAGATTTTCATATGGTAGATTGCTTGGAGGATTCTCATGACATGAGGGATCATGAGAAACATAAAAAATTGCAGGTTCTTGATGTGTTTGAAGATGATATTGATGAGATCCAATCACTTGGAAGAGGAACTTGAGTTGCCTCTTGAAAATGGTTACACACTTTTTGAAGAAGTGCATGATTCCACCACCTTGGAACCAATCCATGAGGAAAGTCTTGCATTTTTAAGGGAGGTGCATAATCCTACCTCTATGGATCCCTCACATGATGAAAATTTTCACTTTCTGATCATTTGGGTGAGTTGGTTCTTTCTCCTACATCCTACACTTCCAAATTTTGTAGCATTCATCATAATGAAGTATGTGTGAAAGGTTTCTTTTTTATGGTGCCACCTAAAGAGTATGGACTTTATATCTCTCCTTTTGATTATGACATGATTAGAGAACCATATTCTTTACATTTGTAGCAGCATCCCTTGTTACATTATTATGATACACATCTACATGGATGCACCTATGGTATTCACTTGAGTCACTTGGAGACTCATGCTTTTCCTTGCTCCTTGCCTAGTTCATTTGATGTTGGAGACTCATGCTTTTCCCCGCCCAAAATTTTGTTATCAGACTTACACAATTGACGCTGAAATAACTTTTCCCAGAAAGCCTGTCACCCCTTGTATGGCCCATAAATGTTCAATAGTGTAATAAAAAATCCTAATCTTCGACCGTAGAGCTTTGTACATAATCCTAAATTGAAAGAAAAATAATCAATTTGTTGTAAAGAAGGATTCCAGTTAGTGACTAATCCACTCGAGTGGCCACAGGAATCCATAGATAAGAATTCTCGGTCGGTCAAAAGTTTGTTTAGTTCCAGTTCTAGTTTAGACCCAACACTCATCTTTTCTTGTAGGAAAAGAACATTCGACTTCTCAATTGCTACTAGTCTCTGGAGGGCCATTTTTTTGGCTCGACCGCTTAGCCCCTGGACATTTATGGAGATAACCTTCATGGGGAGACCACAACAGGGGTTTTGTTTGCTCTAAGTATCCCTAATATGGACTTTTGATGATCTTCATTGATCTCTTTAACAATTGTTTTTTGGGCATGGCGTAATGCTGTTTTTCTACCCACCAGCCCCTCGCTTGCTTCCAACATATTATTCGAATCAAGACCACATGATTGGCCATAAATTGACCCATTACAACCCCCTCAAGGCGTGTCCCCCACCCCCCAGAGAACTCTTGAAGGAGGCGGATGACAATGTATTAGCCTCTAATAAGGGGACTCTGATGTCGGATTCGAAAATTTCCTTAATGATTTTGAATGTTTGGTATGCTTCAAACAATCTTGCTTGGTTGGACACTTCACAAAAGGAATTGTCAACTAAGGGGATGGTGGGGGCGTTAGCTACTTCTTTCTAGGCAACACATAAATTAGTGTTAAGAGGGGTGGAGTGCTTACTGGGTGGTTCAAATTGATCCACACTGTTTGGAATCTTCCTTTGTTGCTCGCGGGATGGAGAGAAGGTACCATGCAATAGTCTTGCATCTTCCCTTCGACCCTCTAACTATGAGATCCTAGCTTCTTTGATCACCCAAATGGAGATATCTCCGATCAAGACAATTGTCGGGTTGTGGGTCGTGTCTCGTGCAACCTCCCGGGATGAGATCATTGGCCAAATCCAACAAACCCTCTGCTTGTGCCTTTTCTTGAGATTTGGGTGTTGTTGGATCCACTTTCTGCCACACCTTCCCAATGAATAGAACAAGCATCAATATTGTGACCGTATGCTTGGCACCTAGCACATCGAAAGGGTACATTGGTGTAGTCTAGGGGTTTTGTATATCTATGAGGACTTGAATAAGCTCTAAAAATCCTAATAGGCCCTTCATAATATCAAGATCCCCAAAAATCCTAGCCATTGAGCGCTTATCACTAATGATAAAACTATTATCAACTAAAATGGTTATTCCTATTTGATTACCAACAACCCTGATAGCATGCTTCAACCAAAATTCCATATGGAGACCTGCTATTTTGACCCAAATTAACTTACTCTCCATTGCCTCCGAGGTTGCGTTGAAAAGTGGGTGCCACAGGTTTAGAGATAGCCTTGATGATCAAGGAACCATATACCTTTAAGAATTGTTTGAGCATTCGATTTGTTGTGAAAGATGAACCCATACTATCCCTTCGCTAGACTGTGAAATATTGGGTAGTAGCCCAACTTTGGTAACCAAAACTGTGATACCCACGTATTGAGTAGATCCAAGGATACTCTCCTCCCTACAAATTTACCCACAAGAGTAGTATCTGAGAGATCCAAAATCTGATCCAATCGCACATCTTTGCTGACTAACAAGGAGATGCCTCCTCCTTTGTTTGTGAGGAGTCAGGACCTTTTGTTGCTTCTTTCTCCATGGGTTATTAGGGCGATTATCAATATCTCAGTGGAACTGTGCTTCGCCTAAATGTGCCCCCACAAACCCTCGCCCAATGTTCTTCAGATGGTTCAGTCTGCTTGCACAAAGATCATTATGAGTTGGGGTTGTCACCTTATTTTGAGATTGGTCATATGCTGGTGATGTGTGCCCTTTGGAGACTACCAGAGTATTTACTGCTGCATCCTCGAGGCCCTTCGTGGTATTGATAGTTCCCCTTCCTTCAGTCACATATGGGATAGACTCCAATCCTGGATCTTGTGTGGAGGATCCCATTTGACAGCTGTTAGGTCCATCTAGCTCTATGCACATATCTGTGGTACTGATGTCCTCATTCTTCAGACTGTTTGCAATTAAGTCAACCAGTGTCACAACACTAGGAGAAGTGAAAATCTGATCCTCTGATAGATTGTCACCGGAGTAATCAACTAGGTGTATGTAATGACCATCCTCCGCCCTTCTTGGATTAGACATGTACCCTTGCAGTAATCCTAAGGCATGATCTCCTGCTCCTTAGAAACCTAGTGAAAACTCTAGCGCCACAACCATGAGGAAACCCTAGCTCCATCAATACCAAATTATGGAGCATCAATTCAACTCTGTTATTAGTTCCTTGTCATCTCCAAAAATTCCCCCTAGTTAGTAGGGCATGGACTTCATTTGGAAGCCTGTAAAAAATCAGACCTTGATAAGCAGATTCTACACTTAGAAATTTGACCTAAATCCTAAATAGCTTGAAACATAAATCAAAATAACGGCTATAGAGTATGCTAACCTGCAAACAAACACCGCTGATAATATGAACAAAAAACACAGAGATCTGAACTCTCGAAACATGATGTGAAGATATTGCTCAGTGTGGGTTGCTTTTCTGAATACTTGATGGGATACGGTACCATTCTGCTTTTTAGTTATCCTTGCATCAAAAAATGGGATACTACCATTATCCTCGATCTCCATAGTGAAATGAATATGCTCTGATTTGCTGTTCAAATGTTGAATTTATCCATCTAATTCTTCATTACCATGGGGGGGCCAAATAACATTGGTATCGTCAACAAACCTCTTCCGTATCTTGGGTTTGAAGGGACAAGAATTTATGGCCATGGTTTCAAAGGATTCCAAGAAGCTATTGGCCACCGTAGGGTGATACACAAAAAAGATAAAAAATGAAATATATATATATATATATCATGATAAAGTGATTATTTAATTAATAAATAGTAAAGTATACATATAATTAAAATAATAAGTCAAACATTGTGACTTCATGTAAAGTCATGTCAAGGTCCCGAAAAAGACATAAAATCGGGTTTCCCATTGTTATTGAAATCATTAGACATTTTATAATAACTTATTTTAATTTTGAAATTCGGTGATAATTTTTCCGTCCCAATTGGTGTTGATGAAATTGTCATTGATGCCAACATGGACTTGCAGTGGCCCCATAGGATGTCATTGATGCCACCAAGTCCCACCTGCAGTGCCTAGACCCCTCACAGAGTGGGTTTGTACCTTGCAGTGCCTTGGACCCCTTACAGAGTGGGTTTGTGCCTTGAAGCACCTTGTACCCAGTTGACAAGGTCCCTGTACCCACAAGACTGGATCTGGATGCCACAACCTTGCTGAAGCTGTTGAAGACCCTGCTGATGGCGTTGAAGACCCTGGGGATGGTCCTGAAGACCTTACAGAAGTTGGAGAAGCCCTAGATGGGTTGAAGAAGCATTAATGACCCATTCTGTGGTCATTCATGCTCTGATGGTGTCATGGTACCCTAAGAGAAGGTCTGGCAATCCCACAGGTGATGTCATAGAGGTCCCCTTGCGTGGCTAAGGTGGTGGAAGAAGCCCATGATGCCTCTTGCTTGATGAAGAAGCCTTTGGACCCACATTTGTTGGATTAAAGGTCCTTGATGACTTAATGAAGACTTGGAACCCTTGACCTTGATGCCCTTACAAAGATCAAGAAACCCGTTGCTTGCTCTTGATGTGGTAATGAGGTCTTGGAATTCTTGAAGATGGCCCTAAGTGCACTTGACAGTGATTTGTGTGTTGATGGGGTCATGAAACCCTTGGATATGGTCATATGTTGATTGGGGTCCCACACACATAATGTTGATGGCCATACATGTCATGGTTGAAGCCCTTGTGATGTGGATCACACCCTTGCTTGTGGTGAATTTGATGGCATGTGGTCAACCTTACAACAAACCCTGAGGTTGACTATTAAGATATTTGTGACTACTTATTACAACAAACCCTAAGACCATTGAAATGGTAAGGATGTGTGGAAAAAGGGTAATAAAACAAAAACATGATAAACCTTGATCAAACCCTAAAGTTATGGATGTGGTTGACATTTTGTTGACCCTAGATATTTAAGTGACATTTAAAAAATTCAAAGTCAAAATTTTAATTTTAAATTTAAATTAAATACTTACCATCCTCAACTTGTTAAAGTCGGCACCAATTAAACTCAAAAATTAAATAAAAATAAAAATCCTTTTTTATACATGTCAGCTCCAAAAATATTTTGGAAAACCAGTATAAATACCCCATCCGAAATTCATTTTGCAAAAGGAAAAGATGTGAAATTCGGATGCTCTCTGAGATTTTTTTTTTCGGATGGTGAAAAGCTGACTGTAGTGGACTAAGGCTTGTGAACTTTCGGTGAGGCAGACAGTGGAATTAGCTGACTGTGGCAGCAGCAGACCCGAAATTGCAGAAGAGAAGGAGCTCACTAGCTGTGAAGGACTGAAAGTTTTGGTTCTGGTTTTTATGTTTTATTCTTGTTTAGGGCTCCCCCATAGCACAAGATTTGAGGTACTAGCCTTCCGAATTTTTTGCAGCAACAGCACTGAAGTATGCCCTAACTCGTGAACTATGCCATGCATGAACAACCCTCATATATAGTGGATGTAGCAGCAACGAAGTAATGCAATGAGGCAGCCGCAGAGTTAAAAAGGGAAGCAGCATCTACAGTCTTATTTTTATTTATGTCTGATTTTCAGGTATGTTGCAGACTAAGGCAGCAGCAGGCCGAAAATTGCAGGATGTCTGATGCATTATGAAGTCGTTTGAACATTCTTTCCAAGGACGGTTGAAGAACATCTGACATATGTTTTCAACCTAGTTTGGAGTAGTATCTACAGATCTAATGGAGAATTTTTCTAGGCTTGGAGAGCACATATTTTGGTCTAGCTAGAGAAGACTTCATTGGAGAATAGAAGAAAAGACCTCGTGAAGTGTGAAGATTTTGATGCGAAGTCATTGTGAAAGTGGTAGTTGGAAACTTGGTATAGTAGACAATTTGACAGGTGATAGGAGTAGCTTGAAAAGTGGACAGTGACAGAGAATAGGACAGTAGATAGTGACATTGGACAACAGGATTATGGTACAGATTGATGCATGGATGAATATGTGATGTGACAAAGTACAAATACTTACATAGAGACTTGAGCAGCATTCTATTGCTAACTTAACATGTGCACAAGCAGACCTATGATGAGCATTGAGCAGACAAATGGTAGTGGCAAATCTTTGTGATTAAGCAGACCTTTGATCTTGACATGATATCTCTGAACAAATCCTTATTGCCATGACAAGGCTTCTGTGATGAATTAGCATGAAAGCTTATGAGAGAATTGAGCACAGTAATTAAGGACTACATTTGGCATGAATAGTTTGTAGTAAGCATATTTGTTAGCTCTGTATGATTGGGTGAAACTTGTTATTGTCTTGGAGAAAAGGTATGGCAAAAGTCTGATTGATATGTATGATCGTTTTGTATATCATTATTGCTTGAAGTTTTGGAACATGTCAGTTGCTAGGCTGAGTTGGAAGGTCACTCAAGAATACTAGAATGTCTATGATAGAATTCTCGAATTAGAACAAAGATAAGATTGACAAGAGACTGGGCAGTTATAGACCCACTCATAAACATTAGTTGCTTGAGTACTGGGTTGTTGAAGAATTGTTTTTGAAAAGAAGTTGGATGGAAGGCAATTGATTAGGGATGCAGACTGATGTACTTGATGGACAGTTTGAAGAAATATGTGGATAAACAGAATGCTAATGAACATGGACAGAATGTTGATGTGACAGAGATTGATGGTGTATGATGACATGAGTATGGTAACACAACTATACTGTATTGTAAATGCAAGCTAGTCTTGCATCTGTTGCAGCAGTGTTGATGAGAGTGATGAGCAGATGATCAGCAGCAGAACAAATTGAAGAGACAGATGATGTTGATGTGACAGTGAGCTTTAATTGTAAAAGCAAGCTTCTCTTGCTTTTGAGGTTAGGATACCTCAAACCCTTCTTAGCAGGGTCTAAGAAAACCAGGCAGGGTTCTGGATGCAGAGTAGGTGCTCTTTGTATCTGTAGGTGCTGATTTTACCTAACGGTTGTAGCCGGACCAAAACTAATACAAAAAGATTACAAAATTATATGGTGTTGTGTTCATTTGTCTTATGGTTCTTAATGATTCAAATGCTTATGATATGTGAATGATGAAGTGAAAGATGTTTCTGAAATGATTATGCAAATGGTAGAATAGTGGAGTGATGAATTGGTAGTTAATTGTGACAAGCTAAGAAAAGTTTTAAAAATTGGCTTTACATTGATTCACCCCCCCTCTTAGTGTCTAGCAATTGGTATCAAAGTAGGTTGACACCTGTTGTACAGTCATCGTCGTTGTCAAAGATCCAAATCGTCGTCCAAGTCGTCGCCACCTGTCGCCCCTCCTGTTTGCTGCTTGACCACGTTGCGTCGCATCTCCATATGCACCCGCGTCCACCACTCTGTTGTCGTTTCCCATCACCCCTCTCCGCTGCTCGACCCTGCGCCCCTCCTCTTTTTGACCCAGTGTCCCTCCTCTTTTCTCCTTCGCGTGCCCTCTCTTCCATACACTCCACGATCCCCATCGCCACCCCTCCAGGCTACCACTCACGTGATTCCCCCTTGCTGCGTCGTCAGTCCACCTCCACCCATATGCTTGTGCTCCCTCTACGCACTCGTTCCCTCCCTCCATCACCTTCACCGCGCCCCCAATTCCCTTGCGCACACCTGTGCTAACTCTCTGTGTCCAACAACTCTCCTTTCTCCCCGCGTCCCTTACCATCCCCACTTCTGGTGCTACACAGTATGTTTTAAAACTCGGACTTGGACTCGGAATCGGCCAAGGGTTAACTCGGACTCGGCAATGACTCAGGCGGTTTGATTTTAATGACTCGGTTTATTAAAAAACATATAAAATATTTAAATTTTAAAGAAAAAATATATTTGAAAGTTTATAATCCATCATTCCAAAGCATTCGAGACAAAACATCCAAAGTATGATCATATATATACCATATAAGGGTGAACATATCAAAATTGCACGAAGGGTATTGTGCCAATGTGCAAGGCTGCAAGTAGCAAATACATAATACATATATGAAAATCTGAACAAAATGAAAATACATAATCAAAGATGCCTAAATGGCATGTAATGTATATGATGTAGAGTGAGTCGTGAAAGAGTCCAAAAAACAAAATGCTATGATGCCAGCAATAAGTATGTCACTGCATCATTGATCAACATGATCAATAATCAATTATCAAACTCAGCACCACTGCTAGAACTAGAACCCGGACTAGCAATGACATAAGCAATGGCATCTGGGTCAGGCTCAAAACCCTCAAGGTCATCTACAAATGCTGCACTAGGAGCAACACTAGCTGAAGTACTAGCTGAATGCATAAAAGCACGAGGTGGACGTGGATCAGGCTGTACAGGTGCCCGCATGTGCCCCTCCCTACTAGTGCCTGCCGTATTTGGAATGAAATAATTTTATATCAAGATTCAATAGTTGTATGATGTATCAAATTATTAGTACATATTATATTGAAAATTTGAAACACTCATATTATTCAATGATAGAAGAAAAATATTATGGATTTAGATTCTACAGCTGCATCAACATGAACTGATGATGGTACTAGTAATAGTGGATCTGCTTCCATAGTAAGATCACTTGCTGCATCTAGCTCAATATCAAAATCTAGATCAAACTCGGGCTCTTGAGTCTCCACTAACCAATCTGAGGTTGGATCAATATCATCCAACACAATAGGATCTGTATCAGGTCTTTTGTTCATCAATTGGTTACGCCTTAAGCGAAGGTTGTACTGCACGAAGACTAGATCATTTAATCGTTTTTGCTCTAAACGGTTTCTCTTCTTAGTGTGAATCCGCTGAAAGACAGACCAGTTGCGCTCACACCCGGAAGAACTGCATGGTTGACTAAGGATTCGAATTGCAAACAGTTGCAATTGAATGCCTTGCCCCACCAAATGACTCCCGCCAAGTTGTTGCAAGTGCAAATGGAATTAAATCAACGAATTAGATTGTGAATTTAACTAAATATTGAAGTTATTAAATTTTAAAAATTAAACAACTAAATTTAATTAAAACAATGGAATTGTTTACCTGGTTGGTGAATATCTCTTACAACCTTAGCCACAGGTTTGCCAAAGGTACCTGTGGCTCTAGTGTAATCGGTAAGCTGTTGGTGTATCTCCAACTGCTCTATCTCATTTGGGACCATGCGCCCAAGGCACTCATACAATCCATCTTTGACCTCACCTGTTTGATCTTCTCCAAACCGAGCTCTATAATGATACCTTGGGTTAAGAAAATACCCAACTGCATGTATAGGGCGATGGAGTTGAGTGTTCCATCTCCTATAGATGATATCCTGGATAGGCCCATACTTGGCCACTCTATCCTTGTATGCTGCCTTGATTTGCTCCTTTGCCTCATCCATGGCCTCATAAATGTATCCCATGGCCAATCTTTCCCCATCCACCAACCGCAACACCTTAACAAGTGGCTCAGTGATTTTCAAAACCTCTACTGCTTTTTTCCAAAATGAGCTTTCCAATATTTTCTTCTTGGTGTCTTTTCCATTTGTTCTGCGGGCCCATTTATTTGAACTCCATTCATCACTTGAAACCATTTGTTCCAAGTTCTTTCTTTGTGCAAGGAGAGATTGCAACGTGAGGAAATGAGTTGCAAATCTAGTAATGGTAGGCCTAACAAGTTCCCTGCCCTGTGTGTGTTTCCTCATCAAGCTCAATACCCATGAGTGGTTGTAGATGTATCTTGTGATGCTTTTGGCGTGCTCTACAGTGTGCTTGATCCAATCCTGTTTGCATATGTCCTCAAGCATGAGGTCTATGCAATGTGCTGCACATGGGGTCCAACATATTGTTGTGTACTTTTCCTCTAACATCTTACCAGCAAGAACATAGTTAGCGGCATTATCCGTGATGACCTGCACAACATTAGCTAACCCCACCTCCTCAACAACCTCAACAAAAAGATTAAATAACAGATTTGCATGTTTCACCTTATTAGATGCATCATATGATCTAAAAAACAAAGTTTCCTGTGGGCAAGAGACAAGGAAGTTTATGATGGTTCGGTTCTTTGCATCGGTCCATCCATTTGACATGATAGTGCATCTTGTTATGGCCCATGATTCTTTGAACTCCTTGAAGTATACATCCAAGGATGTGATCTCTTTCTGTAAAAGAGATCCTCTCAAGTCATGCATACTAGGGCCTTTGAAGCCCATACCAACAGCAACAACAAAATCCCACATAGGTTGGAAATATGGTGAACGGGTAGCATTGAAGGGGATATCTGCATCATACCACCATCTAGCTATGTACTCATGAGCAGTCATTTCGTATTGCTTTTTCCAATGGGCATCTATGGTTGGGCTGAATTGGTCGAGAAGCAGCATCATTGGAAGTGGTGTTTTGAGGTGAGAAAAAACTATGGATACTCCCTTTTTTGGAGACATTTGTTTTTGAGGGAGGAGGAACATACTGGTAGGTATCTTTGAAATTGGGAGAAGGAGAAGGTATGGATGAGGAGCCTTCATATTCAGAATAAGGGGCAGATCTGCCAATCATTTTTGCAAGATGCCTCTTCTTCCCCATTTCTGCCTCTCTCTCTCTTTGGTTAGTCTTCTCCACTTCATATTGTTCAAATTGTTGTAGCAACTCCAACCTTATCTCTCCAATCACCTTTGAATCAACTTTACATGGGGAAACATTACCTCTAATGCCAGCCAAGTGTTGTTTGAGCCTATGAATGCCTCCTCCCTTAATCAATTTTTTGCAATATCTGCAATATATTTTCCCTTCAACCACATCAACATGGGCCCATGCTGCATCTTTTGATTTAGGAGGCATTATGAGATGCCAATGTTAATGGACAGTTCTCCGTCCAAAAAAATAAATACATTAATTTACAAAAAAAACACATTAAAACATGTAATTTACAGTACTGTAAATTACATGTAATTTATAGTATTTGTAAATTACTGTAATAATTTTATTAGATTTTTTAAGAAATAAGAAATTTACAGTATTTGTAAAAAATTAAGACTCCCACCTACAACAATTGCCCCTATTTGTGTGCCTCTGTGAGATGGCCAGAATCTAGATCTTAGTATGTAGTATCATATACCAATAAAGCACCCACAACCCCCCGATAGTATGCACTTGTAATGGCTCTGTACCTGCTCTTACAAATCAAAATAAGACAAACAAGTGAGTACTGTGTATGGGATTGCTTCTGCTCTTTTGCAAGAATATTAATAATCAATGTGGGTATTCTCATAGTATTCCTAGAATCGCAAAAGGATAACCCAACAATATGATTTGTGCTACTCTACCATGATACTTGCAATAGTGGGGAGAGAAACCTCAGACAGATAAGGATACATCAATGGAAAACTTCTAAATTAGCCAGTGACCAGAAAAGATACCATTGGTTTTTGAAAGGATACAATGTAGATTATGATAGTTTATAAGTAAATGTAGAGAAAAAAACAACAAACAGAAGTGCATAAAATACCAAAAAACAAAACTATTAACAACTGAAATTATCATTGAACTGAGGTCATAGATCATATGTACCAAATACATAGGAGGTGACAGCCTTTGCGATACTTGGAGGGAGTTCTCAGTACTACGTACAGCCCAGCTGAAAATATACAAAAGGGAAATGATCACGATTTGCAAAAGGGAATGCCACCGTGACTCGTGAGTGAACTTCAAGTTCCAAGTTCCACTGTGGTCCGTGAGTGAGCTTCAACTTTGAAGCCTTAAACCCGAGCTCCAGAGAACCATCGATGATCGGCCAGCCTCCAATTCCAACCGTGAGCCGTGCTGCAGTAGCACTGGTGACTCGTGAGCAGAGCTTCAACCCGAACCGTGAACAATGAGCATCCACGTGATAAGAAGAAGTTGACGGCATGCAGCAGGTAAGTAGTGTTAGGTTAGATTAGGAGTTAGGTTAGGGGTAGGAGTTAGGTTAGGCATTAATTTTTAATTTAAAAAAAAATTGAAATTCGGAAAAAATTGGCGAGTTGGCCTTTGACTCGGCCGAGCTGACCGGTTCGGTATCGAACCGGGCCGAGTTGATATCAACTTGGTCGGTTCAGTACCGAACCGGCCACCCGAGCCGGTTTAAAGGCCAGTTTGAGTTGGTGAGGGTTTGGTGAGGGTGACTCGGGCCGAGTCTGAGCCGGCTCGGCCGAGTTTAAAAACACTGCTACACACACCACGCCTTCTACTGCCACCCCATTATTTTAATAAAAAATTAATATTCACTCGGCCTGGTTCGGTACCGAACTGGCCACCCGAGCCAGTTTAAAGGCTGGTTTTGAGTCGGTGAGGGTTTGACTCGGGTGACTCGGGCCGAGTCCGAGCCGGCTCGGTCGAGTTTAAAAACACTGCTACACACACCACGCCTTCTACTGCCACCCCATTATTTTAATAAAAAATTAATATTATATAATAATATTTATGATATTATTTTAATATTTATTTTTAATAAAAATTCAATAATTAAAACAAAAGAGAGAAAACATTGTGGCTGGCTAGGAACGTACAACCAACAAGGATAAATCAAAGTTTAGTGTAGAGAAAATTCCAGCAGTCACCAGAATGGGAGGATGTCAACGCCAGATTGGAACAACTTCACGAAAAATTCAACAAAAAATATGCATAGCTCAAGGCGGAAATCAAAAAAAATAATAACACATTAACATTAACTGTCATTGAGTTGAAGGCAGGAATAGAGCAAGGCATCAATGCGTTGAAGGCAGATCAAAAGAAAACTCAATAGTATCTCGACAATATCTTGGCCAGATTACAACTACATACCTCGGTTCCCCCACCTAGCCATAACCCACCACTAGACCCTTTCAATACACCTCATCCAAGCACGCCTAAAATGCCAAAACATCATGACACGACACCACCTCATGAAGTCCCTTTCTTTAACATTCCTTCAATATGAGTCCCCCCAACACACAGATACCAGATAAGGGTAAAACCAGAATTACCCAAATACAATGGTGACAAAAAACAATGCATCGCATGGATCATTAAAGCAGAAGAGTACTTTAACATCCCCATAACATACAATACATTAGTGAGAAGATTACATATACCGCCATGCAATTAGAGGGTAACGCATACAATTGGTACATGTGGTGAAAGACTTCAATGAGGGTTTGTTCATTCAGTTGGAATAACTTTAAAAACGATATTCTTAAAAGGTTTGAAGGCATAACCAAGAAAGACTTCTTTGCCAAGATCACCAAACTGCATAAAAAAGGGAGTGTAGATGAGTACACTTGTGAATTGGAGGCTTTGGCAATTTGAGTTCCAGAGCTATTGATGACCAACGACTGCAAACATATATACATGGATTGAAACCGCACATGGACCATGGAGAAGGCAAGACGTAAGGCTAAGATCATCGAGAACAAGTTCAAAAGATCCGCTCAGATTAGTTTCGACAAAAACTACTCCAAGAGGAAGCCTCCCTAATCAGCAAATGTGGGAACTTCAAAATATATGCCACCGCATGTAAGGGAAGGAGCAAAACCTAGTTTGGAGGCCCAAAGGATGAAGGAAGGAAAGTGCAAATATTTTGGGGAAAAGTCAGATCCTAAGCATAGATGTTTGCAAAAGAATAACCCCCAAAAGCTGTATGCCTACGAGCGAAGAAGAAGATGACTCTGAAAGTGAAGAGCCAAGTGAGGATGATACTGGAAGTTGCCATGACTGCCACTCGGAAATAGAAAATGATACACCAAAAATATCATTAGCTGCCATTACAGGGATATCCCAACCTCAAACATTGAAGCTAAAAGGACATAAAAAATAATAATGTCTCGATTCTTATAGATACTAGTAGTACACATAACTTTATCAACATAATTCTCGCTAAGAGGTTGAACCTATTCGTATACCCAGTGCCTAACGTGAAGGTTATGGTAGCAGACGATAAGACGATTGAAAATGTGGGAAGGTGTCACAAGGTTAAATTGTAGATGCAAGAGTATAACCTGGAATCCGACTTCTTTGTAGTACCTCTTAGAGGAGTAGATGTGGTATTGGGAATCCAATGGTTGAAAACATTGGGTACTTACTCCGCAAACCATCAAGAGCATTTCATCAAGTTCAAGTGGTTAGGGAAAAAGTACAAATTGTACGGTTTTCAACCCCCTAAACACAATTGGTTACATCACATCAAATGGAAAGGGTAATTTGAAAAGGAGCACATGCTTACATAATTCAATGTCAAGAGATGGACTTGCTTAACATGTGAAGGAGATGACTAAAAACCACCAGAAATACAAGAGCTAATCCAAAAACACCACAAGGTGTTCTAAGTGCTTTCGATGGAGCTCTCACCAAACAGGAAGATTGAGCACATAATTGAAGGTAGAACCAGTTGCAAAACCTGCCAATATCAAACCGTACAGATATCCACACCATCATAAAACAGAGATTGAAAGGTTAAGCCAAGATTTGTTAAGATGTGGAGTCATTTCCAAGAGCAGAAGCCCTTATGCAGTGCCATTAATGTTAGTTCGAAAGAAGGATGGATCTTTCAGGTTGTGCATAGATTACAAAGGGCTAAACAAGATAATGATCAAGAATAAATTCCCTATCCTATTAATCGATGAGATGTTGGATGAGCTTCATGGAGCTAAGTACTTCTCTAAATTACACTTGAGACCAGGGTATTATTAAATCAGGGTTAGATTAGAAGACGTAGCAAAAACTGCCTTGTGTACTCATGAGGGCCATTATGAGTTCAAAGTAATGCCCTTTGGGTTAACTAACGTTCTAGCCACTTTTCAAGCTGCAATGAACGAATTGTTCCAGCCATATTTGCAAAAGTTTGTATTAGTATTTTTTGATGAAATCCTCATATATAACAAAACTTGGAGAGAGCATCTCCAACACCTAGATCAAGTACTCACCATCTTGGAAAGACACCAATTTTATGCAAAAATGTCAAAATGCACTTTTGGAAAAGTGGACTATCTTGGCCATATAATATCGAAGGAAGGAGTCAAGGTTGATCCTAGTAAGATCAAGGCATTCACCGAGTGGCCGAAACCAAATAACATCTCTAAACTAAGAGGATTTCTAGGCTTGATGGGATATTATCTGAGATTTGTGAAGAATTTTGCCCATAAGACTGCTCCTCTAACAAATCTAATAAAGAATAATTCATTTCAATGGAATGATGAAGTAGAAAAATGTCTTGAAGTATTGAAAACATTGTCATCAACGCCAGTATTAGCAACACCAAACTTCGCAAAAACCTTTGCAGTTGAATGCGATGCTTCAAGATTTGGGATAGGAGCCAACTTGATGCAAGAAGGTCATCCAATAGCATTTGAAATCCGAAAGCTCAACAAGAGAGAAAGTTTGAAGTCTACATAGGATAAAGAAATGCTTTCCATTATACATGCCATAGCGAAATGGCGACAATACCTTCTAGGGAGCAAAATTTTGATAAGAATAGACCACAATAGTCTTCAATACCTCTCACAACAAACAACATTGTCAGCTAAACAACATAAATGGATAGAGAAAATTGCTACATTTGACATGGAGATATTGCATAAAAGAGGAAAAGACAATGTAGTCGCTGATGCCCTATCTCAAAAAGACGAAGAAGTCAAAACTTATGCGATTTTAGTTGCAGTTCCAGATTGGTTGGATGAAATTTGAGATGAATATGCTAGGGACCCACACATATGTGCCTTAATTGATGATCCTAATCGAAGTCCAAAGTTCAAATGGAGGAATGACATCCTTTGGTATAAAGGAAGGATCTATTTAAGCCCAACATCAAGGTTTAAAACTAAGGTTTTGATGGAGTCCCATGATTCACCAGCCGCAGGACTGTAGGGTTTTGCAAAACTTACTAAAATGCCAGGCAATCATTCTTTTGGAAGGGAATGTATAATGACATTCAAAAGTATGTAGCAGAGTGTGATGTATGTCAAAGAAATAAAAGTGAGAATGTCATGACACCAGGGCTACTACACTCACCTACACATTCCAAATCAGAAGTGGGAGGAAATCTCCATGGATTTCATCGAAGGATTACCTTTATCCGAAGACAAGGACAAAATCTTAGTGGTAGTAGACCGATTAACAAAATATGCACATTTATGTGTATAAAGAAAAATGACTTTGAAATATGCACATTTAAGGGTTTAGCGGAGTCAGTTTTCTTTATACCCATAAATGTGCATATTTCGCTAATCGGTCGGTTCTGTGACCGATTAACGAAATGTGCAGAGTTAATCGGTCGGTTCTGTAAAAATATTTACAAATTACATGGATTTCCAAAAATCATCCTTAGCGACAGAGATGCCAAATCCACAAGCAATTTTTGGAAATAATTCTGCAAACAATTTGGGATCACTCATAACATGAGCTCAACTTATCATTCTTAGATAGATGGACAAACATAAGTTGTCAACAAATGTTTGGAAGCCTATCTTCGTAGTTTTGTCACTGACAAGCAGAACAAATGGTTACATCTTGCATAATGGTGGTATAGCTCTACCTATCACACGTCAGCCAAGATGACACCTTTTCAATCATTGTATGGTTATGAACCTCCTAGATGGAAGGAAATCGTTCAAGGTGATGCAAAAGTACCCGGTGTTAAAAGTAATCTTGAAGAGAAACAGAGAATAGTGCAAGTACTCAAGGATAATTTAGCTCAGTGTTTTAAAAATCGGTGGAACTGAATCGACCGATTCACCGATTCATTAGCAAACCAAATCAAATCGGTTGATAAATCGGTTCGGTGCTGAACTGACTGGTTTAGATATCGAACCAACTAGTTCGGTATCGAACCGGTGTGTTCGGCCAATTCACGTCTTAAACCGACCGATTTGGGTGGGACCTATGTTTAGGTTTAAAAACACTATTTTTCTCAATTTTTAATTCGTTTTGTAACTATGATTTCTCACCTAACCCATTACCCACCCGACCCAACCCAATCCACACTACAATGACTACCCCCCACCGTAGCCCTTTGTATTGTTCAAAGTTATTTGTAATTTTGTTGGATAGTTGGACTTGGAACTTGGCGGTTTGGAGAACTAGCGACCACTTGAAGAAGTTGAAACTTGAAACAAGTTTGCATGTTGAAGGATGAAGCTTGAACTAGAACGTCTGTTACAGAGAAAAACTTCCTATGGCTTGGGGTGGACCACAACAGACAGTATGACACCAGAAATTAATCCATTCTCAGGCATGCTAGATATATAAATGAAACTAAACAGTAAGGGATAAGAGTCGTACCATTAACCTGGCGTTCGAAGAAGATCTCCATTGAGTTGTCAATCAAAATTTGTCCCTACACTTAGTCCTCAACAACAAAGAGATATACAAGCATGATATATAAAGTCTTAGTGTCTAATCTAGCATATTCGATTCAAAGATGTATACAAAGTAATTACACCCATGGATACAAATATTCATAATTAGACATGCAATTGGACGAGAAATGGATATTTCTATTAATGTAAACAGAGATAAAAATGACAACCTCTATCGGCACCTTGTCGAAATCGAGTCCCTCCACCTAGGCCTCCACCACTTCAATCCTCCATACAATGGAAAGCTTGGGAAAGAGCATTAATGGCTTTTTCAAGGACAAAGAAATGCAGACTCAAGCATGCAAGAATGGGGCAAAATTTCACTATAATCTATTTACCCTCCAAAATTCTCTTCCTCTAATGCTTCACAATGGCTCAAAATATAGCCCCTCAATAGGAAGTGAAGGGTTGAATCGACCCGTTTCTCGGCATATGGAAGGCCAATGATCAAGTCATTCGTTACTTATGGGGAAAATTCCAAATATTTTTGATTTTTGAGTATTAAACCCGATGTACGCGGGTGACAGTGGTGCAAGCTGCGTATATGCGAGTTGTAGACTTGTGACCTGCGTGTATCTTCAAAAAGAGTGTTTCTATAGGGTTAAACTTGAGCATTAGGGCTATGGTGAGTAAATGGGGTATAGTGAGTCTGCATATGGACAGGGAAGCAATAAAAAGAAGTTGCCTATGAGTACATAGTTGGATGGTGGTATGATGCTGATCTCCCCTTCAATGCAACCCGTTCTTCTTATTACCAACCTATGTGAGATGTTGTTGTAGCTACTGGTAAGGGCTTCAAAGACCTTGGTATGCATGACTTGAGGGGATCTCTTTTTGAAAAAGAGGTAGTGTCCATAGATGAATACCTGAAGGCATTCAAAGAGTCATGGGTCAGAGCAGAATGCACTATCATGTCAGATGGATGGACTGATCAGAAGCGCCATACCCTCATAAACTTTCTTGTCTCTTGCCCACGAGGAACCATGTTTTTGAGATCATGTGATGCATCTGATCAGGTGAAAGATGCAAATTTGTTGTTTCATCTTTTAGATGAGGTTGTTGAGGAGGTGGGGGTAGTTAATGTTGTGCAAATCATCACAGATAATGCCTCTAACTATGTTCTTGCTGGTAAGATGTTAGAGGAAAAACAGAAAACCATATTTTGGACTCCATGTGTGGCACATCGCATAAACCTCATGCTTGAGAAGATATGCAAACAAGATTGGATCAAAGACGCTATAGAGCATGCCAAAAGCATCACCAAATACATCTACAACCACAGTTGGGTATTGAGCTTGACGAGGAGACACACATAGGGCAGGGAGCTTGTTAGGCCTGCAATTACTAGATTTGCAACTCACTTCCTCATGTTGCAATCTCTCCTTTCCCAAGCACAAAACTTGGAGCAAATGTTTTTCAAGTGATGAATGAATTCACCCTAATGGGCCCGCAAACAAGATGGAAAGGACATCAAGCAAAGAATTAAAAGCTCTTCATTTTGGAAAAAAGCAGCAGAGGTTGTGGCAATTACTGAGCCACTTGTTAAGTTGTTGTGGTTTGTGGATGGAGAAACATTGGCCATGTGCTACAGTTATGAAGCAATGGATCAAGCAAAGGAGCAGATAAAGGCAACATACAAAGATAGAGTGTCCAAGTATGGGCTTATTTGGGAAATCATTGATAGGAGATGGAACAATCAACTCCATTGCCCTATACATGCAGTTGGGTATTTTCTGAACCCAAGGTATCATTATAGAGATCATATTGATCAAGATTTGACTAGGGAGGTAGCAGATGGATTATATTCTTGCATTGAGCGGATGATCCCAAATGAGGCAGACCAATTGGAGATACATTAATAGATCAACTCTTTCAAGGTCGCCACAGGTACCTTTGGCAAAAATGTGGCTAATATTGCAAGAGAGGTGGACCAACCAGGTAAACATTTCCATTGTTTGATTAACTTATGTTTATAAAGTTTAAAGTTTAAAGTTTAAATTGTAAATACTGCAATTCTTAGCCAAATTCACAATCTAATTTGTTGAATTAACTGCCTTGACTCTTCACATTTGCAACACGATGGTGGCATTTGGTAACCATACTAAACTATTGCAAAATTTTGCAATTCAGGTCTTGATTCAAACAAGCTGTTCTGTGTGTGAGTGCTATTGGTCTTTGTTTGAGCGGATTCACACAAAGAAGAGAAACCTTTTAGAGCAAAAACGATTAAATGATCTAGTCTTCTTCGTGCAATACAATCTTCGACTCAGGCACAACCAATAGATGAACAAAAGATCTGATACATATCCCATTGTGTTGGATGATATAGATCCAACCTCAGATTGGGTAGTGGAGACCCAAGAGCCAGAGTTTGGTGTTGACCTGGATGTTGAGCTGGAGGTTTCGTTGGATGCAGATCTTCTATTGTCGATGCCATCAGTTCATACAGGTGTAGATTCTGAGATAGCAGGCATGGTGGGCACTAGTTGACCGGTTCCTCGTACTTATAGTCGTCGGCGACGTCAACATTCAACAAGTACTACTACTTCATTAGTAGATGACTTTGATCCTGAGGAGCCCGAGACTGAGCCAGATCATGATGCCTTTGCTAGTCTTTTTGGTTCTTCTTCTAGTTCTAGCTCTAGTTCTAGTAGTGGTGCTAAGTTTGATGATGATCATTGATGATGTATGATACTATGATTGTGACAGTTGATTATGTAGTCACTATTATGTAGTTGACTATTTAGCATGTTTTTTGGACTCTACAGGCTATATAGCCTTTACTATATAGGCCTCATCAATTATGTATTTTGTTCTAGTTCCAGTATCCTAGATATGTATTGCACGGACTATAGTACACTTTGTGTCATTTTGATATATTGACTCTTATATGGTATATACATGAGCAGGTTTTGGATATTTTGTCTTCAGTGCCTTGGAATCATGGATTATAATCTTGAAAATCATGGATTATAATCTTGAAAATGTTGTTTTTCTTTAAAATTTAAATATTTTATGTATTTTTTAGCAAACCCATCATTAAATTCAAATCGGCCGATTTATGACTGTTTTATTACCGAGTCCGATTCGGAGTTGACCTTGACTGATTCCGATTTTTAAAACCATGATTTAACTATGGCACAAAATCGTATGAAGCAACAAGCCGACCAACATAGAACATAAAGAGAGTTTGAAGTAGCAGATTGGGTATTTGTAAGACTTCAACCATACAAACAATTGTCACTTAAGAAACAAAGAATGAATAAATTGGCCCCCAACTTCTATGGACCATATCAAATTATCCGAAAGATTAGCTCAGTAGCATATAAGTTGAAGTTACCAGGCAATAGTCAAATTCACAATTTTTTTCATGTTTCGAATCTCAAAAAACTGCTGGGTCAACATCAATCTGCTTAGACAACATTTCCTACCCTGGTCAAAGAAGGGAAACTTGTTTTAGAACTTGAAGCCATCATCGACATTAGAGAAAAAGACTACGTTCTCGAATAATCAAAGAATACCTTATTAGGTGGAAGAATTGTCTAGAAGAAGATGCTTAATGGGAAAGAGAAGTTCTTTCAACAATATCCGTCATTGCCTTGCTTTGAGGACAAATCATCTTAAAAGAAGAGGGCAATGTTATACATAAAATAATTAGATAAAATATACAAAAAGATAAAAAATGAAAATATATTATATAATAATAATAATAATAATAATAATAAAGTGATTATTTAATTAATAAAAAATAAACTATTAAATGTAATTAAAATAATAAGTCAAACATCATGACTTTTTGTAAAGTCACATCAAGAACCCAAAATAGACATAAAATCAGGTTTTCCAGTGTAATTGAAATCATCAGACATTTTATAATAAATATTTTTAATTTGAAATCGGGTGATAATTTTTTCGTTCCATAGGGGAGCTAGGGGAACTCATGGCATCTCCATTGGTTTGCTCAGAATTAACTAAGGAAGCTAAAAGAGGTGGGTCTAAGGCAACTTCTACTAACTTGGGAGTGTTTGGGTCAATAACTTTCTTAATGGCTTCCATAGCTCCATCAAGAAAAACTTTGTAAACAATGAGATCATGTCAGAACGAATAATCAAATTTTGAGGATCAAGAGAAGTGCCTTTGATCATTTCCACAAAGGCACTTGAATCCTTAATAAACGATCTTTTTTGGCCTACACAAGGGGTTTTAAAACTCTGGCGAGGTACTTAACTAATTCATAGGCAGGGGACCCAATTGTGTTCACAATTGGCCTTAAAGGAACACCATTTGTAAGAAACAATCACTGTTTCTACGATTGCCAAAATAATTTATTAAATATATAAGAATACATTATCTAAAGTGATTGACAAGAATGAATAGAATGAGATGATTACAATGAGCCCCATGACAATTTACTTATAGGCATTGACTAGTCACGAGGTAAGAGGTGTGTCCTTTGACATTTCATTTAGCATAATTAATATAATTATTCTGATATTTAGATTTATGCTTGTCACACCATTCTTAAGAATTTTGGGGAATCCATAAATCCTAGGGACTACGGGGTAGCTAGGAGCAATGTTATCAGAATTGGACTGGTGATTGAACCGGTAGAGCCCAAAATGTGAACCGGACCGGAACTGGAAAAAAATGGTCAGCTAAAAAATGCATAAAATATTCATATTTTGTAAAAAACATATATATTCATGTGCATACATATGAATCCAAGATTTCAAACCATTAATACACAAATATGCAAAGTTTCTCATATATATAGCAAGTATGGGTGCAAATAACCAAAATACCACCGAGTGCAATACATCTCTGAAGTTCTGAACCAAAATACATCAACGAAGAGGCTTTGAATTTTTTTAAAGAGGACAACAATACGATGATCATATTGAACAACCCAATTAAGTGCGTCGAAATGAGTTTGCAAGATCCTTTAGTGATTTTACTACTATAGATATCAGAGTTAGACTTGTGTTTGATCTCAGAACAAGAGTGAGACAAGAAATATAAACCCCATGGTATAATACTTATGTTTTATATTCAGATTTTGCCATGAGAAACTTAGTTTTGTCAACAATATTTTCGTCAAATTCAAAGTACTCAAAATGTCAAGAATGAAGCCACAAAGGGTTTGTAATGGCAACCAATATTAATGAACCGTATGACACCCGTAAATATCAATCTTAGATTGTATACATCCAAATGATGGTGGTGGGTAAGATTAACCCAAAGATGATTTATGAGTACATTCAAATTTCAAGTGTGTTAGCAATAGCAACTTGTTGAATCACGATTTTGGTAAGCAATTTTGCCTTGAGATTTGGCAAGTGAAGACTTGTTACAAAAATAATAAATGTATTAATGACTTAGACCAACGTTCAAACACATGGTTCACATTCCAATTTGCAAGATTAATTATGAGAATGATAGGGCTTATGTTGAAGATGGTTTATGTCAATTTGACTTTAATACTGTGATCCATCAAGATTTGAACCATTAAACAAATGAAAACCTTGTCACATATGGCATCTACCAAACAGATAGGAGGGTCGGGCACGGACTAGCTGGCCTATTCGACGGTTTTGTTCCGGTTTAGAGGCGGTCTAAATCTTTTATTTTCGGGTTTTCCGATGTACGCTCCTAACTAGACATGTTGGGCTTGTGAACCGGTCGAACCGACAGGTTTGACTGGTTTTGATAACACTAGCTAAGAGTAAGATGCTTCTTGGTATGAGAATCCATGTGGGAATTTTTAATGTTTTTTTTGACCTCATCAGGAACTTTTTTTAGAGATCACCAACTAACTTTTTATAGCTACCTCTTGAAGAAAGATGCTCCAACATCTTGTTTTGGTCGTCTTGCTGCCCAAGATCAGAGTTGCTATCCATATTTAGAACAACAATGTCCTCATTCCTTTGAAGGTTTTTAGTGTTTTGAATTCTTCCTTATTTATATTACACCTCTGCGGTCTGGCTTGCCTTGGAGTTACAATGATGTCCTGCCTGATTTCTTCCTTAACTCTGTCCAGAAAAGATTCAATATTGCCCTCAACACATCATACAATATCTCAAACCAGAATGGACCTGAGTGCGATGGCAAATCCTAGACCCTTGTTTAGCACGCTCAATGTACCCTCCTCAAGCTGGAAGCCAGACAAATTGACTACAATTTGATGGACATCGTTGTCCATGTCATTTGAATGCCTTTGTTTCAATAGCTGATGAAATTTTTCAATGAGCTTCTCTTTTGTGGTCTGAACACGCTTGTACATATTTAGAGCTACACATGTCTTCTTTAAACCAAAGATCTAGCCTAATCGTGATGGTGTTGTACAAAAGAGAGTATGCTCTTCAATAAGTTGTTGAATTCTTTCCAATAGACGACTAGTTCCCTGATAAATGTCACCTAACATAGGCACATCTGAATCAAATAGTTGTAGACTATGTTGCGTGGAAGTGCGGCCCCCTGCTCCCGAAGGAAGCGTCAAAGAAGCTCGCTTCCTAAATGCTTTAGGAAGCGAGCTTCCTTGCCAAAAAAAAACGCTTCCTCCTTTTTTCTTCAAATTTTTTTAAGAAAAACCAAAAAGTTAAATGATGGGTGGGGGGGAACTAACCCTAGGTCCATACTAATGCTATGTAAAGGAGGATATACCTACTTCGATAGCAAAAAACCTACCCTTAGTAATCATTAGTAGCATTAAATGTTAATATTAAATTCTTAAAGTAAAAGTTGACATTTTCCTCATCTTTCATTTTCTATCCATTTACTTAAATTTTTAACTTTACCATTAATTGTTTTAGGATGTTTGAGAGTGGTTCCAACCTCATCGAACTTCAAATGCAAAAAATAATTTTTTTATCGCATTCAAAATTCAACAAACTTAACAGTTTTTAGGATTTTAGAATTGCAATGTTTCCAGTGGGTTCTATGATGTATGAGGGTATGGGATTGACATTTAATCAAAGACATCAAACCCTCTATGTACCATGATGTTGGTGGCCTCAAAACTAAATTTTGAAGAATCCCTAGTTTATAGCCTAATTTTATAGTCTAGTTTATAGCCTACTTATTGCTGGCCTCAAAACTAGTTTTTGAAGAATCCCTAGTTTTTAGCTTATTTAAATATTGAAAATTTGAAGCTTAAGTTTGATGTTATGGATACTGGACCTATGGTTGACGAATTCTCTACTAGATGATTGGTGATTGATGAATGATGTTATATGGTATACCGTATCATGGTTCATTTCATGTTTTCTTGCTTTCCATAACTAATTCAACATTCTACATGCATTTGTTGACATATATGCATCAAAATATATAAAAAATATATATTATATAAAAGATGCTTCCGAAACGCTTCCAAACGGAAAGCTTTTGAAAATTTCACTTTTCGCTCCTGCTTTCGCTCCTGTTGCCAATTAACCTTGGTTGTAGCAACTCAATTATTGGCTCCATCATGGAAGCAAGCTTAGCTTGAGCCCACCAAGCCTCATCTAGAACAGTAGTTCTAACCTAAATTGGTTTTCACTTTTGTTTTGTTTCCGGTTTGACACCATGGACTAACAACCGTGGAAGACAAAACTTTCCTTGTGTCTGCAAACTGCTTCATCATTATATAATAGGATGCAAATCTGGTTTCTCTAACCTTCAAAGGTTGGAGCCTAGCAAATTCCTTATACATAGCTTGTGCATGTTGGCACCAGCTTCTTTGGACGCATGTGCTTTGTCTATGATGACTTACATGATATTTGAAGAGCCCACAAACTTGATTACTTCCGAAAATTTACCAGCAATCCTTTCAGCATGCTTCTTCTTCCTCAAAGATTCTATTGCCTGCAAGAAGTATTGGCTTGGAGGAAATATTACAATAATTTTTACCAATGGGCCCTTTGCCCTATTGGTCCGACCATCATAAACAATAGAGATGCCATTTCAACTCCAACTAGAATGAACTGGTTCCAACGCTCACCACAATCAATCTCCCCTTTTGTAGAAGAGTAGTGTGCACTTTCTTGAAGTTTAGTCCCTTGTAACCCAAAGGACCCTCATTAACCGCCCTAAGCATATCTTGCTAATATGGAGACCGTACTACATTGAAGGATATTCCACATGCAAATATGGCTCTTGTAACTCTGTTCTCTACCTCATCCCTCTGTTTGATATCAAACATTTTGGCCAAGGGTCCATTGTTTAGTTTCTTCGATGATTTAAGGGAATTTTTGTTTCATTTTTTGACATTTCTTGTTTTCCACCCCTCCTTTTTGCTTCGGATAAATTTACAACATCCTCCTCTATTTGAAATCCATGCACATTCTGCTACATTGCTGGTATATTTTCAGAAGCAATCAAGTTTGCGGGCTCTTCAAATATCATGCCTGTGTTACTTGGGAGTGGAAGTGAAAACGAGAGTGAAAAACAAAATTTTCAAAAGCTTTCAGTTTGAAAGTGTTTATGAAGCGTCTTTTATGTAATATATATATTTTTTATATTTTGATGCATATATGTCAACAAATGCATGTAGAATGTGGAATTAGTTATAGAAAACATAAAAACATGAAACAAAACATAATACCATATAACATCATTCATCAATCATCTAGTAATGAATTCGTCAACCATAGGTCCAGTATTCATGATTCCATAACATCAAAATTTTCAATATATAACATTTTGTCATCACTAGTCCTTGTAACCAAACCATAGTCTAGACTCTATAGAACATCAATGGTTCAACCATGAAACGAAAGTTGAAAGCTGAAACAATTCACAAAGCATCATATTCACTACCAAAGAATTATAATATGCTTTATGCAGTCAACTGTTAATGATTCAATCATGCAAAGTTGCAAATAGTTAACTTCAAAGGTAGGTTCAACTTCAAACTTCAAACTTGAATTGCCATATAATCATTAATGCTTACAAAATATACCATAATAAATATAAAAGAGTCAATAGTGCATAAATTTGAAAGTATTGTAAACAAGAAAAGTAGATTTTATGAATGTTTTCGCTTGCCACGGAAATTTTCCATTTTCTTTTCCCGTGCTCTATGAGTTTTAACAATGGGATTATCATCCCCAATAGTCATCAGTGTTGAGCTACGTCCAAGACTCGGTCCTGCACGATCCCCCCTCACTGATGCAGATGGAGGTCGTGAAGTTGAACCTCTAGGCAAAGATAGTGCATCTGGAAACAAGGTAGAAGATGGCGGTGGCATTGTTGTTGTTGCTGCTGCATGGTCATCATCATTGCCCAAAATCTCTTCTTCCAAGCGCTTTAAAACTAAGGCTTCATCCGCCAAGTTATGCTCCTCGAGATTGTTTTCCCAAGTGAGATATGATCTATTTCTCCTAACCCCACCCTCAAGTGCTGGTTTGGCCAACCAAGACTGAGAATAATATTTTGGTGTTAATACATATGCTAATGCATGTAGTGGAACGTTGAGATGTTCCCACGTTTTGACCACATGTGTGTGAATATGGTCATGCAAGATGGGATCTTTCTGTTCAACATTATCTTTAATTTGGCCCAGCATGCTTTCCATCTGCTCATACACGTCCCCAATCATTGGCTTATTTGTATCTACAAACCGAATCATGTAATAAATGGGCTTTGTGAACTACAAAACATACTTGATATTTGCCCAAAATTAATGATCAAGAATGGTGTCCTCCACCTCTTGAAAATCAAGCCTGTCAGATGTGGATGTAGCCCTATATTTCAAGACCTGCCATGATTTACTTGATACCATGCTAGCCAATGCCTCTTTTACCTTGAAAAGGTGCCTGAATGCTATCTTCAATAGCTCCAACTTTGAGTGACCACAGAAAATGCAATGGGCATTGCTATGGTTGGTAATAAATCTTATCATGTACTGCCCTTTTGTACAGTTGACCAAATCATTTGTAATCATTCTCCTTCAACTTAATGATGTAATGCATCAAAAGGTTCAATGTGTGAACCAAACACCCAGACCAAAATATGTTGGGGTATTTATCTTCAATGATTGCTCTCGTCGCCTTACAATTAGCAGCGTTATCGGTTATTACTTGGATGACATTGTATGGACCAATAGTTTCAATGGTTTTGAGTAGGAGTTGTGCAATGTTCATGTCGGTCTTGAATTTATCTGACTAGTCATGGGCTGAAAGGAAGATTGCACTCAAAAGCAGACACACCAAGAACATTTATCAATGGCTTACCTTCTACGTTTGTGCAACCATCTAATACGATTGATACCCCATATTCTTTCCAAGCATTTGTAAATTTCCCCAAAGCATTTTGAATCTTGGCTTTTTTCTTGTCAAGCCCCACGGTTCTAGCTTTGTCATACCCAGGGCTCTTGTATCCCACTGGAGCAATGTGGATGGCCTCTACCATTTCATGCCAATAGGGTGGGCGAAGAACATTGAATGGTATGCCACATGCATACGAAACCAAAACACTTTTGCATCCACATCATCCTTGCTACCATAGTCAAGGAAATCTAATATTGTCTTACGTGACCCCATGGGCGAGAATCCACTACCTTGGGTGGATGGACATTCAGTTCTCGGTGAGTTTGAGGGGTCTTGGTCAACCCTTGATGCTTTTGATTTGTTTTGTGCTTCAAATTCTTCCTTATTATACATGCCTCTTTGTGTTGATGGCACATTTGGGCAAACACAAACTCCTATAGTTTTGTTTGAAATCTAATATTGTCTTACGTGACCCCATGGGCGAGAATCCACTACCTTGGGTGGATGGACATTCAGTTCTCGGTGAGTTTGAGGGGTCTTGGTCAACCCTTGATGCTTTTGATTTGTTTTGTGCTTCAAATTCTTCCTTATTATACATGCCTCTTTGTGTTGATGGCACATTTGGGCAAACACAAACTCCTATAGTTTTGTTTTCATCACATGGCATGTGTCCACATAGATGTCTTCTCCCACGGGTATATGAACATGTGCAAATATTTTTACAATGCGGGCAAACAAATTTGGCAGTTTCACCCCCTTTGGTTCATCCTTGCTTTGTGAAATATTTCCACAAGTGTGATCAGTCCTCTTTGGTTTTCTTTTGGTTACCCTCCTCCTGCTCCTCTTCCTCCTCCTCCCCACGGTATGTCCCACTACCCACTTCTTCATCATCTTCTTCATTCCTCCTCCAGATTCCAATCACCATCATCAAAATAACAAATGGAACCAACAAAATAAACCATATACCCATCATCACGTTTGTTGGAAGTGGAACTTGTAAAGTTTCCTTTAATATTCAAACTAGGGCTAAACAATGTATTCAAAATTTCTAGGGATAGCCACACATGAATATCTTTTACAAGTATGTAGCGAAATATAAAGTACTGAGAAATAATTCACAACATCACGTTACGATATAAACAATATTATTTTGGGTATGGAAACCCCCCGAAAAACCCAAGATGGGAAAACCAGTGCAACAGTTGGATATGGATTTTATTGTTATGAAAATATGGAACTTTTACAATCAACTACTAATCACCCAAACCTGGCGAAATAACACCCAACATAATCATTGGACAACCCTAGCAAAACCCCAGCACACCCTCTATGTGACTATACGGCCTCCCACACGTGGCTGTATCGATTCGTACAACTGCTGTACGGAACCCGTACAGTCTGTACAACAACTGTACATAATTTTGTATGGTATGTACGACTTCCTCTGCAGCTACTCCCTGTGCAATCTGTATGACCCTTGTCGTGTCTGGAAGCTCGGTGACCTTGTCAGTTAGCTCCTTTGTTTGACTTTCTCTCTCTGTCAGTTAGCTCCTTCGTTTGACTTTCTCTCTCTGTACGACCCTTGTCGTGTCTGGAAGCTCGTTTGACCCTTCGTCTTCTCTGCTATACCCTTCGTTTGACTTTCTTTCTCTGTCTGTATCTTGTTTCTGTCGGAATATAAGTGTGTCCTCTCCACCAATTTACCTTTCTTTTATAACTTTATGCAAAGCGAAAACCCTAATTTCACTTTCACTTTATATAAAGTGTTTTTATAAAGTCAATTAATAATTAGACCACTTTAATTTATTTTCCAAAGTAAACTTAGGAAAAACTAAGTTGCATGAAACGGGGAGGGGTTTTCGAAACAGGGATGCATAGGAAACGTGACCCCCCAAAATTTTGGAAACGGGGAAACACGATATATATATATATAAAAGACATTAAAATTGAATTTGAATTCTAAAATGATTTAGAGATTAAATCCAACAAAATTAGAAATCAGTCAGCCATACAATAATACATGTAACATCACATTTTAGTAGTAATATCCATAGATGATTTCATTATGTAAATGGAAATAGCCAAAAACAACCTTGATATATGAGGCTAGTACATATATATTCAAAATCAACCTTTATATATGAGGCTACAAGTACAATGCTACATCAACATGAACAATGAACATATCAAGAAAACATGAGCTCAAGCCCAAATGGCAAAGACTAATAGTCATCATCTTTGTTCTCATCTTCATATTCCTGAAAAATAGAACAAGAAGCACGCCCAACGGTGGATTGGCGAGTGGAAGAGGAATGACCAACTACACTGTTAGGTTCCTCAATATTCAGGGCAGCAAGAGAGATGTCCAAGTCAGAGGATTCCAGATCCACAACCCATTCTTTAGAAGGCTCACGACTATATTCCGGACCCCTACGAGATTCGAGGTGAAGATTGGTGTGCACATAAACAAGATCCTGAGCTTTCTGTGAACCTAACCTGTTGCGCTTCATAGAATGAATAAAACTATAGGTGCTCCAATTCCTTTCTGCCGATGAAGAGCTTGCTACTTGTGAAAGAATACGAATGGCAAGTGTTTGCAAATGCACACCATTTGCTCCATGACTAATTCGCCACTTAATTGGACTCATGGTGCTTCTTTCATCCAAAGATGATATATCTGGATAATCATCCAATCCTGCTGCAAAACTAGCAAATTATTCCTTCACCTCTGTGTGTAGATGAGTTGGAAACATTCTCATATGGGCTTTTTTCACTCCATTAGCCATCTCTCTATCTTGATGGGGTGCCTTCCTCTTTCCATTGCTTTGAGCAATGAGTTGTTCATCATAAAATTTTCGGTTCAAGGCATGTGCTAAAGTGTGCAATGGAGTGTTGAAACTGTTCCACCTGTTATGTCAACCATGATTTTTTGTATCAAATCAACAAAACCAACATCAATAAATAAAAACAGAGGAGACTCCTGCAAAATGATTTCCATAGTCTTCTCAATCATGGTATCCATGCCATCGTATACCTCTCCCAAGAAAGGTTGGCTTGTGTCAGCGCTTTGAAGAAGCTCAATTGCAGGGGTTGTGAACTTGAGTAAGAAATCTATCTTGCTCCACCACTCCTCATCAAGACACAATCTACGCAACATAGTTCCTCGCTATGAATCTGCTTGTCTCCACTTAGCCCAAAGTTGGCTGACCACCATAGAAACTAATGGTTGCTTAACCTCAACAAGGCGACGCAACATGATGAAGTTGGGGGCATATCTTGTCCCAACAACTTTCACCAACTCCAATCTGGAGTATTCTCAAAATATGGCCTGAGATTGGTGGTGGTTAGTGATGAATTTAACTATCTCCCTTGCTTGCACTGTTAGTTCCTTGATCCATGGAACTTTATTGTCAATCTCCTCGAAGATCAAATTTAGATTATGGACAATGCAAGGTGTCCAAAAAATGTTATCAAACCTGCTCTCAACAATTAAACTTGCAGGTTTGCAAACTAGTGCATTATCCGTGATAACTTGCACCACCTTATTAGGTCCTATTTTCTCAATTGCTTTGATTTATGCATTAGCAATGAACTGGGCATCTTTTACCTCCCTTGAACTGTCTTCATCCTTTAGAAACATTGCTCCTTTTGGTGAAGTGGCAATGATGTTTATCACTGGCCTACGCTTGGTATTTGTCCATCCATCTGAGACTATGGTAACCCTAGAGCTACCCCATGAAGCACGAATTGGTGCTAAGACATCTTCCACAAGCTCCTCCTTTTTTAGGAGATTAGTTCGGATTTTCTCATAGTTTGGCAGGAGCTGTGTTAATTGCTCGCACGAGATCATGCCAGTAAGGAGACCGAACCACATTGAAAGGTTTCCCACAAGCATAGATGGCCCTAGTCACCCTTGTGTCGGCTTCTTCTCTCCCTTGAACATTCACCATTTTAGCTATTTTGTTCTCTTGAATTGAGGGAGTCCCTTTGGTATTTTTTGATTGTTGTAGTACTTGTTGAGCTGTTTTTCTCTTCCTTGCCTCAAGCACAATCCTTGGCTTGGTGTTTGGAGGTTGAATGGAAGCATTAGCAAGCTGGTCATGTCTTCTTTTAAGCCCGTCAACCTCTTCTTGCTCAACTTCATACTTCTTCCTCTCACTTGGGTCACTTGTTTTTTGGCAACCTTCAATACCCTTTAATTCTCCAATGGCAGTGTGTGATAGCCCTCTTTAATCTCCAAGGACCAAGAAAAACACAGGGTTGATGGCAACCTTCTCTTCTTCTCTCCTATCCTCTCTTCTCTTCTTCTCTTCTCAACCAATGCAAAGTGAAAATGAATATGAAGAATAAGGCTTTATCCTCCCCAAGACCTTTTCCCTTCCCTCCAACACTCCCAAGCGTGGACCCCACCTTGCATCTCCTGCTCATTTTCGTGGGTTCACGTGAAGCGCTCAAGGAAGTGACGAGAAGCGTCTTTAGAAGCATTTTGAAGTGTTTTAAGATGGAGCGAGAAGCACTAGGAAGCAGACAAGGAGCGATATGGAAGCACTCACTTCCTATTGCTTCCGTAGCGCTTCCACACAGGGGCAGGGAGTGTTTTTTCAGCACCAAACTGTGCTTTGAGAAAACGCTTCCAAACATAAGCGAAATGGAAGCGAGCTTTCGATTAACTTTCGGGTAGCTTCGACTAGAAGCCATCTTACGGAGGAGGGGGGGCGCTTTCTCGCAAAACAGTATCATGCAATGTAACAAGAATCGCTAGTCAAACTCAACAAATTGCGAGTTTGACTCGGATTTCCCTCAAAATGCGTTGATTTGGTTTGGGCTGATTCAAACTCGGATTGAACAAATTTGACTCAGTTAGCGAGTCAAACTCACAATTTTTTCCTCGACTCGTGATTTGAAGATTCAATTATTTGAATTACGCGCCCATGAAAAGTTTTTAAGGTTGATTTTGATTGTTTTAATCATTATTTTGGTTGTTGGAGGCGTGTCTGCCAACTGTCGATGCTTAGTAGTAATGGTAATATTAAATTCTTTCATTTTCTATTGTTTTACTTAAATTTTTATCATTACCAATAATTGTTTCAGGATGTTTGAGAGTGGTTCCAACAAATCGAACCTCATCGGAGTTCATATGCAAAAAATAGAATTTTAGATCCCATTCAGAATTCAACAGATTTAATAGTTTTCAGGATTTAAGGATTGCAACGTTTCCATTGGATTCTATCATGTATGAAGTTAAGGGATTGGCAATTAATCAAGCACATCAGCCTCTCTTTGTACCTTGATGTTGGTGGTGTTGATTGTTAAACTCCTCTATCATGACCTTAATATAAATGTCCCCTTTAGTGAAGCAAAATCACTTATTAAGCATGGGAAACTTTTTTTAATTCTACCTTATTTTAACGCTTGGAATCAGAGGTTTCATCAAAGTTGTAGGGTTTTGAATAATGTCCTTGGAGGATAAACTTCAAGATTCGAGGTAGAGGCAAGGGCTAGAGCCTAGAGGAGGGGGGCATAGGGTGCTATTGATGAATATGATTCCAATATAGGCAATGGTTTATCTATCTGGACTCACTTTATGGACGAGAATTGATATATTTTGGACATCTATTGATATCTTGCAGTATATGAACATGGCTACTTTGTATATCAATGAAAATTGTTTTAAAAATAAAAATAAAAATGTGTATATATTAATTTTTTTGTATTTTTCGATTTTTTCTTGATTCGATTCAAATCTTTGACTCTTTTGCCTCGCCAATTTATTGTCGATTCCGATTCTCGTAACATTGGTTTTGGTAATGCCAACTCTACAAGTAACTCTAAAACTTGTTTTGCGCTTCTTGCAACTACACAAGCAACTCCCACCCAATCTTTTTCACATATATCCATAGGGGAGGATGGACATGATATTTTTACTGTTTATCTTCTTGACAGTCATTGTTTCCTCTTCTTACACCACTCCTCCCAACACAAATTCCATGCCCAGATTGAACTGATGATTGTTAGTGTAAATTTTCTTTCAAAGCTCAAACTAGGGATAAAACAATATATTTAAATTTAACTGAAATAACCACACATGAACTTCTTTATAGTATGCAGCAGAATATAAAATGAGAAACATTCACAACATCACATCACACTATAGACACTATTATTTTGGGTATGGAAACCCTCGAAAAAACCCAAGATGGGAAAACCGGTGCAACAATCAGATATGAATTTTATTATTGAGAAAATATGGAACTTCTACAATCAATAGTCTAATCACCCCACTTGGCGAAACAACACCTCGACAGGATCACAGGACAAACCCCAGCACACCCAACACTCCCTCAATGTGATTGTACGACCACTGCGTCAGCAGTATAACCTCCCACACGTGGCTGTACGGATCCGTACAACTGTACGACTGCTATAAGGATTCCGTATGGTCTTGTACAACTACTGTACGGATAGTGTACGGTCTGTACGACTATCCTCTGCAGTTGTCTGCTTGCCTGATCTGGACGTCACTCTTCCCTCCTGGAACGTCGGTGACCCTGTCGGTTAACCCCTCCATCCTGTATGCAAAATCCTATGTTTGACTTTATCTCTCTCTGTATCCTGTCTTTGTCAGAATACAATTGTGTCCTCTCCACCAATTGATCTATCTTTTATAACTCCATGCAAAGCGAAAACCATCATCTCACTTTCACTTTATAAAAAGTGTTTAATAAAGTCAATAATAATTAGATCACTTCAATTTATTTCCCAAAGTAACTTAGGAAAAGTAAATTAAATACAATTGGCTTCTCGATTTAAGTCTTTTGCATGCAAGGGCACATGCATTCAAGAAGACCTTCCTTGTTGTCGCTTTCTAACACTCCATTTCAATGAGGAAGGGGTTCGGTAGCAACCCCAACTTATCCTTGAACTTCACAAAACTGTGTCTGCAAAGTGCCTTGGTGAAAATGTCCGCCACTTGCTCATCTATTTGTATGTACACCAACTGAATGGTTTCTCTCTGAACACAATCTCTCAAGAAGTGGTACATGATGTCTATGTGTTTGCTTCGATCATAGAACACTGGATTTTCAGATAGCCTGATGCCACTCTCATTGTCATAGTGAACTACTGTAGCCTCTAGCTCACACTCGAACAACCTTGAAAGCAACTTCCTCAGCCACATACCCTCACCTGATATCCCTTGTCCTCTAGAGTGGAGACTGATATGAGGTTCTTGGTCAACCCTGGAACATATAACACATCAACAAAACTGAGGTGTTTGCTAGACTCCCTCTGAAATGAAACAGTGCCAACTCCCTGCGCTTGATACCGCATATCATCACCCAGCTCAACGTGGATACTTGTTCCACCCTCTTGCAAGTCTTTAAAGAATCTCTTCTCTCCAGTGATATGACTAGATGCTCCATTGTCGATGTATCAAATATTGCTACCTGTGGTGCTTGCCATGTAAGCTATCAAACAAAACTCCTCATCAAAGTTCCTGTTGAACTCCTCCACCTCTGCAGATCCAACCATCTAAGTGTTACTCTTCTTCTTCCTATCTGGGCACTTGAAGGCAAAGTGTCCTTGCTTGTGGCAGATAAAACACGTGACCTTTGACATGTCAAGGTTTTTTTTACCACCCTTCTTCCTCTTTGCCTTACCCTTGCTCTTCCCTGTCATGACTAGAGCCTCCTCATCCACAATCTGTGGGGCACTGCTGGATGAGCGTGATCCTTGACCCATGTGGGTCTCCTCCTTCCCAAAGTCATCCCACAATCTCTGCCAATCAGGGAGCTTCTCCCTAGCCACAACACCCTTGACAAAGATGTCCCATGGCTTAGAGAAGCCATTGAGGGCTATACGAACTAGCTCCTCATCCTCTGTTTTAGTGCCAACAACTCCAAGCTCATCCCTGATCTGTGTGAGCCTTGTGAGATAAGGCACCATTCCTTCTCCCTTGGCCATCTTGGTGCTGCGCATCCTCTCTTGTAGCACCATCTTTCGGTTCTCGTTCTTGCTTTTGTACAGACTTTCCAAAGCCTTCCACATCTCTATTGCGTTCTTCTTCCCAGAAATGTGAGGGACTATATGGTCCTTCACCCCATCCAAGATGATCAGCATGGCTCTGGAATCAATTTTCTTTTAAGCTACCAACTCTGTCGGATCAGTGGGCGCAACCTTCGTGGAGTCAATGTGCTCTGCAGCATCATTGACATCCAGGACCCTTGTGATCCTTTCTTTCCATGTAGGAAAGTCTTGTGCCCCCTAGAGTCTATCCTCAACTCTCAACTGCACGACCATAGTGAAGTGTTACATGTCAAACCCTAGATCTGGAAGTTTTGGTTTGTGTCCTCGAATAGATCTGCCCATGATATAGCACTGCTGCTGCAAATCTCTCGGATTTAGCTCACCAAAGCTCTGATACCATGTAAATTTTCCTTCAAAGCTCAAACTAGGGCTAAAACAATATATTTAAATTTAACTGAAATAACCACACATGAACTTCTTTACAGTATGCAGCGGAATATAAAACTGATAAACATTCACAGCATCACATCACAATATAGACACTATTATTTTGGGTATGGAAACCCTCGGAAAAACCCGAGATGGGGAAACCGGTGCAGCAGTCAGATATGAATTTTATTATTGAGAAAATATGGAACTTTTACAATCAACAGTCTAATCACCCAACCTAGCGAAATAGCACCTCGGCAGAATCACTGGACAAACCCCAGCACACCCAGCACATCCTCAGCATGACTATACGGGCCTTGCGTCAGCAATACAACCTTCCACATGTGGCTGTATGGATCTGTACAGCTGTACGACTGCTGTACGGTCCTGTACCGCTTCTGTACAGCTGTCCTATGCAGCTGCCTGCTTGCCCGATCTGTACGACACTCTTCTCGCCTGGAACGTCAGTGACCCTATCGGTTAGCTCCTCCGTCCTCTCTGCAAAATCCTCCGTCTAACTTTCTCTCTTTGTCTGTATCCTGTCTGTGTCGGAATACAACTTTGTCCTCTCCACCAATTGATCTTTCTTTTATAACTCCATGCAAAGCAAAAACCATCATCTCACCTTCACTTTATAAAGTGTTTCATAAAGTCAATCAATAATTAGATCACTTTAATTTATTTCCCAAAGTAAACTTAGGAAAAGTAAATTAAAACAATTGGCTTCCTGATTTAAGTCTTCTGCATGCAAGGACACGTGCATGCAGGAAGACCTTCCTTGTTGTCACTTTCTAACAGTGAGGCCATTGGATAAAGAAAAAGCTCGTTGGCAGTTGCTGGTGTATTTCTGGCAGCTGTTGTTGGCGAAAAACTCTTGCTGCACATTGCGCAATAAAAGAAGAGCTTATTGCAAGAGCTTTCGTTAGAAACAACAATATAATCTTCTTCATGGCGGCAGAGAAATGCTCAGAAAGATCTTTATCTGAATGGCAATTGTGAGTGATATATATGTATGCATGTATATTATTACAGACACATGCACAAACAGTGCAATAATCTTGGTTTTTAATACTTATAAATCTTTAATTAGCAAGTAGTCAAAAGAAAACATCAAATAGGGTTTTCGTGTACATTATCTCAGAAAAAGCCTCATCTTTCTGAGCATGCACAAACAGGAGGCTCTTTCTGAGCATGCACAAACAGTGCAATAATTTTGGTTTTTAATATTTATAAAGCTTTAATTAGCAAGTAGTTAAAAGAAAACATCAAATAGGGTGTTCATGTACATTATTTCAGAAAGAGCCTCATCTGAATGATTGTTCTGTTAAGTTTTTTTCTAGGAACCTTATTTACCACAGGGACAAATGAGTATGATATATATTATATTTTATTATATTACATTCTTATAATGCATTTGTTATTTGCAGGTATAAGCTGGATGTTATGAGTGCTGGAAAGAACTTTACCAAGATTAGGAAGGCAATTGCTGCAGGGTTCTTCTTTCATGCTGCGCGGAAGGATCCTCAGGAAGGATATCGAACTTTAGTTGAGAATCAACCAGTCTATATCCATCCTAGTAGTGCCCTCTTTCAAAGACAACCTGACTGGGTGATTTATTATGAACTTGTAATGACTACCAAAGAATACATGCGGGAAGTAACTGTTGTTGATCCAAAATGGTTGGTAGAATTGGCACCAAGGTTCTTCAAAGTTGCTGATCCTACAAAATTAAGCAAGCGCAAGCGGCAGGAGCGCATTGAGCCTCTTTATGATCGTTATCATGAACCCAACTCATGGCGTCTTAGCAAGCGTCGTGCCTAGAGGAGTATTATTTATAAAATATGTATTCTTTTGGAGGCACAATTTGTCTTTCACAAGAACACATGCTTCATAGTGAATGGTATGTTTACTCCCAACATCGTAAAAGCAGCATTTCAAAAAGAACATTGTGAATGCCAAAGTAAACAATTTAAAAGAATGCACAAATTTAGCATTGAATGCCACAACCATTATGATGTTTTAATGTATATAGATTGATTTGAAATGAATAATTGCTGTTCTGTATATATTTAAGACTGCTGTGTGATGTGTAAAGCAGCATAAAACTGCTATTTTGGGATCATGAAGCATGGGCTTTAAAACTCTTACTATGCAACAAGAAATGGCTTGGGAAGTGGTAATTGACTGGGGACACACTGATCAATGTACAGATGACTATATAGTATTGCTTGAACAAACAGCCATCACCTCTGAAACAGAAGAAAGGGTAATGAATTGTGATGAAATATCCACTTTTCCCAGCCTTATGCCATTGTCAATGGACATTCAATCTGTAAACAGGGACTTCTTTTCTTCTGAAGCAGGAAAAAGCCTACATTACTCAGGGCTGTAAACAGGGTCTTATGTGGTTGGATCCGAACAACACATTTATACGCTGTAGCATATTTTATGCAAATAAAGACGAAGCAGATTGAAAATATTCAGAAGTTTAGAAACTTAGGAAGTTTACCTAGTCTTAGGGGTGTAATATGAAATTTGGATCAATTATGGTTGCACCATGGTAGTTCTAAGATTATTTGGACAATTAATTAAATGAGTTATTAGAAAAATGCACATAATAGTCTTTTATGATAATGTTTGCATATAACTAAGTGCATAGTTGACAAAATTGGAAAGGGTCCTGAATACAACTTCTCAGCAACATTGGTGAAAAAATCAACAAACTGCAGCAGACATTAAAAAATACAAAATAATTATTTTTTTTCAGAATTTTAAACATATAAAGCAACAACAACATTAGATAAACACATTGGCACATAGATATGGATAAAGCATTGATGTATTTGATGTAATGGATGCCAAATAAAACATTGATACATCAAATTTTCATTTGAAAGTTTCAATACCAGTTGGAACATTGGTCATCCCCCCTCCTCTAAGGTCTAACCCTTGACTTTACATCGAATCTCCAAGTGGATCCTCCAAGGACATTAGTCAACACCCTACAATTTTGATGAAACTTCCTAATACAAGTGTTAACACAAGTGATTTTGCTTGATTGAAGGGTACATTTTTATTAAGGTCAAAATAGTTTTAGATTTTAAGATATAATTTTCATCTCTTTCAACTTTAACAACAAATAAGGATCAATGAAAAAATAATCATGCACAGAAACACAAGAACACATAATTTATCCTGGGAAACCCTTAAAGGAAGAAAACCTGACAACCTTTTCTTACTAAGAGATTTCAGTCCAAAATACAAGTACAACCAAATATAAGAGTGATCTATAATAAGAGAGATCACATAGAAGAATGAACCAAAGAAGAAACCCCATAAAACAGTCTTCTTCAAGCCTTGAGCGAACTTCTTCCTTGCTTGAGCGAACTTGCTTGGATGATTGAATGAGTGAGACATCACTTCTTATTTATACTTGATTTCATGTATGTTTGTCCACTTTTATTGCTGGGGCTGACTTTGCACCATTCATGGAGCCGACTTGACTTTTTGTACATATAATAATAGTTGTTTATTATTTGATTTCTTTCTGGGTCGACTTAGCTAGTAAGGAATCGAGGATACCTCACGTAGCTACAGACATCAACAGATAGAGGAGTTTAATCAACTTCAACAATAAGGCATCAGCACTACAAACATCAAGGTACAGAGAGTGTTTGATGTGCTTGATTAAATTCAATCTCTTACCGTCATACATGATAGAATTCAGTGGAAACGTTGCAATCCTGAAATCCTAAAAACTATTAAGTTTGTTGAATTCTGAATGGGATCTAAAATTCTACTTTTTGAATATGAAGTGTGACAAGGTTGGAACCACTCTCAAACACCCTGAAACAATTAATGGTAATGTTACCATCCTTTAACTTTTAAGAATTTAACATTACCATTGAATATTACTGACATCAATATCACTTGTACAAAACTAATCAATTTTTTAGAAATCCGTGTTTTTAAAACTATGAAAATGTCCTACAAACTTTCAAACTGCCCTTAAAGCCCTTGTTCGTGGCGATTTTTCATCATGGTTTATTTTTTCGAAAAAATCGCCGATTTTTTTATAAACCTCGTGTAGCACAATTTTTGATAAAACACCTGACTGTTTCAACCGAAAAATATTGGTACCCCAATTTTTTTTGAAATTTTGGGACATCACTGATTTTTTGCCAATTTTATTCACTATGATGATTAAGTGTTTTTCTAAGTTATAATTTATAATGTCTGACATTTGGTTGATTTCACTAGATACATGTCTTCCTATTCTAGGTGGTGTGCCCCCTTTCCATGCACACATGTGAGACTTCATGAGATATATTCCATCATTATTTGAGAGGTCCAACCCACCTTTTTGATGACGTTGGGACCATTCCTTGTCACACGTGCCAAGTTTGCTGGAGATTCCTTCATCCTAGGAGGATGGATTTGTCCCATTTTGACTATTTGTTCCATTGGACCATTGTATTAATGATGACAAGTTGTTACATTTGACTTGTCAAGGATGTCGATAAGCTTGCTCGATCCTGTTAGTTGGATTTTGGTCCATTTATTACATTTGACCAGCTCTGGAGGGCGCCTCACTCTTGGAGATTATTTGCACCTCACATGTATTATTTTATTCATATTTCAGTGGTGCCCCCTCCTATGTTGACTTGTCAAGTTGGTTAGGGAGTTGAGTAAGGGTTTTGGAAGTTAGGATTGCTATTTTGGACCTTGTCAATTGAAAATTTAGCAACTCTCTCATCTACAAGAGAGATTCCCCTCATTGTATCTCTTAGATGGAACTTGTGGAGAATAAAATTGCTCATGTTTCACATGTGCTTATTATTTCTTATAAGAGTAATGATTTCATTTGTAGAAGAAAGTAGTAGTGGAGATTATTTGCACCTCACATGTATTATTTTATTCATATTTCAGTGGTGCCCCCTCCTATGTTGACTTGTCAAGTTGGTTAGGGAGTTGAGTTAGGGTTTTGGAAGTTAGGATTGCTATTTTGGACCTTGTCAATTGAAAATTTAGCAACTCTCTCATCTACAAGAGAGATTCCCCTCATTGTATCTCTTAGCTGGAACTTGTGGAGAATAAAATTGCTCATGTTTCACATGTGCTTATTATTTCTTATAAGAGTAATGATTTCATTTGTAGAAGAAAGTAGTAGTAGTAAGGTTATAATTTTAATGTATGGATTAATGACTGAGTGGTAATAATTGCATGAATATTGAGGTAATCTCTTTCACAAAATTTGCTTCCTTTATTTACTAGGTGGCATAGTATTCAAATTATGGTATATGCTCCTATGTAGGATTTGGTGATTGTGCATGCAAGTTTACAAAGGATAATTCAACTATTGAACCATTTACTTGTTGAAACATGAAGCCATATTTGCTATCGAGGACTAAGACAAGGGATAGAGTGTTTCTTCCCCCCCCTCTTACTCTTTGATACCCAAAGCTTACTCTTGTTTCCTCTTGACCCCATTGCCCTTCATTTAAAATAGTAAGGGAACTAGTCAAGGTGTTTCATTCCTCAATTTTCCAGTGTTCCACGGGGATGTGTCCCTCAGTGTCAGGAACGCGCCCTCGCTTCTCCAGGCTTCCGAGATAGGGAAACTCCTGGGGAAACGTTTCCCCACGTCCCCCTTTTGGGGGAAACGCATTTCCCCAGGTGTGGAACGCGTTTCCACTCTAGGGGGGGGCTTCTAGGCATCCCCCCACATCCCCCTTTGTGGGGGGACGCCTAGAAGCCCCCCAATTTTTAAATTTTTGATTTTTCAATAAAAATAATTACATAAAAATTAAATTAAGTTAAATTAAATGATAGATGATAAATTAAATTAAATGATAAATTAAATTGAATTAGATTAAATTGATAAAATTAAATTAAAAATTTTAAAAAGATAAAACTCAGACTTTTCACTTTTGTCTATCTCACTGTTTTAACTTCTCTATGTTAAGTTGTTAATGGTTCAATATCTATTTGACTATTTCAAACTTCATAGTATGTTGCATTATCTTTTATAAATGAGAAATCTGAATTTAGATACACATTGCATAATGATAATGATTGCGCCAAGAGGCGCTCTACAGCCCAGTATGGGGGAGATCTTGTAACGTTACTAACAAAATAATAAGAAATAAAAATTATAATTATTCGCCAAAATAAATGTCGGCCAGAAAAACAACCTAATATGGGGGATATGTTGTAATGTTCTTACCTAACAAAATAATAAAAATTAAAAATTTAATTATCTACAAAAAAAATGTGGGTCAGAAAAAAAAACACAATATGGTGGGAGATGTTGTAATGTTCCTACCTAACAAAATAATATAAAATAAAAAAATGAATTATCCGCAAAAAAATGTTGCCTTGCACATGGTTTTCAAACCATGTGCACAAAATAATATAAAATAAAAAATTGAATTATTTGCAAAAAAATGTTGCCTTGGACATGGTTTTAAAACCATGTCCAAGGCCTCCTAAACAACCCATGGTTTAGGAGGGGCTTCCAAATGGTTTTAAAACCATGTGCAAGGCCTCCTAAACAGCCCATGGTTTTATTGTACATGATTTAGGAGGGCCTTGCAAATGGTTTTAAGACCATGTACAACGCCTCCTAAACAACCCATGGTTTTAGGAGGGCCTTGCCCATGGTTTTAAAACCATGTATGGGGGAGATGTTGTAATGTTCGTTCCTAACAAAATAAAAAATAATAAAAAATATTATATGTCGGCCATAAATAATATTAAATATTAATAATAAAAATATTATATGTCGGCCTTAAATAAAAGGATGTGTCTTTTGGTTTGAATCAAATCAATGGCTATATATAGGACACACCAAAGTTGAGAGTTCCTTGAGTGCAATAACTAAGAGGTTTTCACCTCGAGAGATTTGATCGTTCTCCACGCTTGATAGAGCCTAGGATTTGGATCTAGGCTAGTGATATTTAGTTTTTAGTATTTAATAATTTATTTTTTACATGGTAATAGTTAGTAGTAACATACTTTGTATCATTTACAAATTTAAATTTGAAATTTGATGAATTTCATAATGATTATTTTAGTTTTTAGTTTTACATTTTACATGGTAAGTTATTGTTAGGATTTATCATTTTTATATTTTAAATTAATTTTTATGACTTCAATGTCCCCCATTTCCCCGAAATTTTCCTAAATTTTGGGGTGGCTTCCACACACCCCTTTTGCGTTTCCGCGCTCCCGCGCTCCCCCGTCCCGAAAACTCTGTAAAACATTGCAATTTTCAGCCCCAAAGTTTTTAGTTTCTTCTTCACAGCAATCAAATTTGGAATTTAACTAATCTTTCTACACCCAAATTTCTACACAAAACAACCACACTAATTCCCTTAGAGGGCAACACTTAACTTCACCATTTTCGTTTTAGTTTTTTTGCATATTTTTTATGATCTTTATTTGCTGGTTATTAACAGGAATATTTTAGGATAGTAGTTCTATTTCAGACTTATTCAGCTCATTGGTTACTCACTTCTCAAATTTATTTTTGGGTAGAAGTATAATTGTTTAAAAGTCTGATTAACACTTTATCGTTTAAGTACTGTTGGACAGTTGTTTCAAATTTTGGTTTTAGATCATAACTGACTTAATTTCTGCAACTTACATATTCAGATCTGAAACTTTCATGTATTATGGGCATGCTAAACACAGTTTTACATGTTAATGCCACAACCAAGTAACTAGCACAATCTGGGAAATTTTCAATCTGATTTTTATGCAATAAGTCACTTATTATTTTTAGTAATTTGCACACTTCTTCTTTGCTGGAAATTACATGTTAATACACTAAACTTTTTTGTTCATCTCTCATGGTTTATTAGCAATTTCTTTAAAGCCGTTATGTATAATATTGGATTTGACCACACTTTTCTGTTGGCAACACCAACAACAGAATATGAGTTAATTATTGGATAAAACGCATTTTTACTTGGGTTATTTTCGGATTCACTTGCATGCAATACTTTTTTTTAAATCAGCACTTCCAATGGGATTATTTTTCAGTTTTGGTTTAAGAAATTCAGATTTAAATTGTTGATTTGTTTTACTTGAAAATCCATAACAACAAATTGCCATTGAATAATTTTTATTATGGGTTAGCTCACCCGATTTATTTTTTTAGTTCTTTGCTTAATAATCCATGATCCAATCTTTGGGTGACTTTGTTATTTTTCTTGGCATATTCACTTGTGATTTTGCTCTCAATAATTAATGGTTCTTAAGAGTTTTTTTTTTAATGCACGAGTTGATTTACTTGTAATAAATTCTAACTCCCTTAATTTTAGACCTTTGAGACCACTCATCTTTTCACCAATCAAGTATCCTTGTCACTTTTGACTTAGCTGCCTTAGGGAATCCCCCCTTAGTGTAGTATTATCTTTTCTCACTTAAAGTGAAGGGAAACTTTACTTAGGTGACAGTGTGAAGTTTCCGTAGTTGCATTTGGCTAGAATCTACTAGGAGAGTTTCCCTCAGGTTGTTAGTTTTTATGGCAACATTTCCTATAGCAACGTCTCACTTATTAAAGTAGAAAAATTATTGCCTAGCAATTTTAGACTTGTAGGGCCATTATCACTCCTAAACTAATCCAGTCCTCTCGAAAGCCCATCTTGCATGTGAAGGTATGGGAATAGTGGCATCTTGGAGAACAAAAATTGCAGCAGCATTTTGGAACTAATTTTAGATCCCGGAAGAGTATTTTGGAGCTCTTAGCAGTGACGCGGTTGCATGGGATTGTGGAGAGACAAGTGCTTAAGGGTTAAATATTTAGATTTCTCTGTAATATCCTTATCTGGATATTCTCAAGGATTACTCAAGTTAACAATCAGCCAATAGAAAATAACTCCATATCGAAAAGATAAAATAAATATTGAATATGAATGATGATGAAAGATTACAAAGTGAGTGCCATATATATAATAATCGTATAGGCACTTTGGACTCGCAATGTTACAAATATCGGCGCGGCGCGGAAATCGGCAGGGTCTAGGAAACATCGTCTCGGGATATCTCGGCAGAACATCGGCAAACTTAAAAAACACAAAAATATTCATTTTTTTTCAATTTTTTAAACATCTAAAGCAACAATAACATCAAATAAACACATTGCCACATGAATATGGAAATAAAACTGATATATAAGATATATAAGATGTCTAGAGATACATCACACATCAAACTGGATCATGTCCTAGTCCTACTCCTGAATAGTGAATACTGAATGTCTGAATCATCAAAAATATAAGTTATAACTTATAACAAATGTATCTCACGATCATCATCATGACTCATGAGTCATCTACAGTGAAATAAAGTAAATAAACTATGGATTCCCTCTACCCCTTTTACGGGAAAAGGTAATCGCTGTGGAAACAGTCCTTGCCCTTCCTCTAGGACTAGGTGCCCTCGAGGATTGTCGGCCTCGTACTGGTATCTGACGTCCTCTAGAAGAACTAGAAGACCCTGCAAAAGAATCATGATGTCCTCTAGAACCTGAAGGTGGCTGAAACTGGTGTCCTGAAGAAGAAGAAGGAGCTCGAGGAGGTAGTCATATAGCTACTCCTCCA